>VZRW01011835.1:1673-35895 GCA_013398125.1 Aegotheles bennettii | reverse complement strand
GGCCGCTCCCCGCCTGCTTTCAGCCCCGGCTGCGCTCGGCACCGCCGCGGAGCACCCCCGCCGGGCCTGGCCTCTTGCATGGTTCCCCGGGGCGGGGGGTGCCGGCACAGCCCGGGCGCTCCGCGTCCCCAGAGCCGGAGCCGCTGTCACCGTGTGAGCGCACGGGGGGGCGGATCCGTTCCCAGAGCTCTGGTGTTGGGGGAAGGGGGTAGCGAGGAGGGCAATCGCCCTTCCTGTCCGTTAGCATTAAATACAGCCACACAAAATTCCCCCAACACCCTCTGAGTGCCCAGCCAGGTATTCCTGCAACCTTCCCAGGCCTCTTCCCCCCTCTCCCAGCCCCTCCCCTCTCCACAGAGGCTAAAGCTGTCACACAGCCTTCAGGCAGAACAATTTAGCATGGTAACAAGTGTCCTCGCTTTGTCTTGCTTGAACTGTACCATGTGGGAAACGGTCTGGAATCAAATACTGAAACTCATTTTGAATTAATCCATAGGCAAACATCTTCCAGGTTTAACAGCAACATCCTCGCCTGCAAACAATCACCCACTGGCTAAGGTGAAGCCCTCTGACTGCCCTATGTGTGTGTCCAGATATTCCTCCTGAGGGTTCAATACTGTGCTGGTAACAGCAGCCTCTGGATCATTCTCCTGCTGACTGTGTACTAACAAGCAATTATTTGAAGCATTTGTAATTTGCAGAGACATTAATGAACCGTTTCAGGAGTTTCCTCTTTAGCGTATCATTTTTTTCAGATGGACACCAAGCACAAAAGCAAAGGCCTGAAGAAATACCCTGTGTCTCATGCTAGTAGCACTTTGATGGGGGGGTGCACCAGCAGACGGGCTCAGTACTCCTATATTGGCACAGCATTTGCGGTGTGTGCAGCCATAGAGACTGAGAACTCAGGCTCCAGAGATCTGTGGTTATGCAATGGTATAATACAACATATGTGGGTGGGTGTAAGCCTGAACCCAAAACAGCATGGTTACTGAAGACACACTGCGCCGCTGGTGCTCATACTGCTGTTCCCTCATGGGCTCAGTCACTATGTGTTGAATATTCTGCTGTAGACAAGGCAAAAAGGTATTTTTTTTCCTCAAACGTATCTGAAATTATCTAAATTACAAGCAAGTAGCTTGACAATTTTTAGCTTCCTGCAGAGGATTCTCACACCCTCCACTGAAACCAGTATTGTTTATTCTGCGTATCTCACAGTCTCCCCGTGTAGCCTGTTGATCTGTTGCTCTTGTGGATGGTAAGAAGGAGGGACAGAATTCAGATTTCACTGGCAATGTTAGCTTTAGTACTTCCTGGCTTATAAATGCCTGCTAGTGAGATTTGTGGGGGATTTTTTTGTATAGAAAATTAGTAGGAGATTGTATTAATGTAATGAAATAGTTTAAGTTTGCAAATTTTTAAAAGACTGAGTCTAGAGGAAGCTGAAATCAATAGAAGGGTTTTCATTGTCGTGGTATGGAAGTCCTTGTAAACTGGATAGTTAATATAATGGTAGATCCATAATTAACTCACGAGCAGGTTGTAAACAGGATGATGTACTGCAGTCAAGTTTTCAACAGGGTAAGGAAACAAGTGTGTGTGAGGAAGAAACCTTTTACTGCAGTGACATGTTCTAGGAAATGTTCTGACAGTCCGTACCAGAGGTCACATTGAGTGTCCAGAGAAAAACAACCTTTCCTCATTAAAGTCAATACACAACTGATAGTCACATTTTGTCCTGGTCATGTCAGCACTGAAGTATAACTCAACTTAGTATCCTCTTAGGAAATTTTTTACATCACTTTGTCTGCCAGCTGTTAATTATCAATATCTGTTCACCAACAAAGCACTGGTCTTGCATTAAGCTGGTTCTGCCAGATGTGTTCGTTCCATGTAGTCCTCGTCCACTTGCTAACATAATAGGTTTTCTTATTTTATCGTGAGCACTATAGAATGACATATTACTCATTTGGGTGAAACAGTTTGAGCATACAGGAAGCACTTTAGTTACCTGTAAAAATGTTTATGAGAAAAAAAAAGAGACTTCAGTATGATTACGGGAAGATCCCAGTTTGTTCTGTTGATTACAGTGTGGGCAAGGACAATTTAAAAACTCATTGGAAGTTATCAGAGACACTTCATACTTAGAATAGGTGTTCAATATGATTTCTATAATTTTGTTGTCACACAGGTCTGATTTATTTTTTTTTCAGTCCTCCTTAAAATGTGATTTCTTAACTCTGTTATTGTTTATTGTGGATTGGTTGGCTATCTGGATCAGCAGTGGGACACAGCTCTTCAACTGTGTGCCGCTGGTACAGATCCAGCTGAAGTCATGAAGGAAATGGCTTAATGAATCATTAATGGAATTCAGAACATTTAATTTCAATGCCACTGGTGCAAATCCAAGTAAGGTCAAGAGAGTAGCTGGCTCAGTGGTTTAGTAATAGGAAACGGACTTCTACCTCTAGGTTATTGATGCAAGTCTATAAAGGGTCAGGAGGCTACGTTTTGAGACATTAAAATACAAAGATCTTCCAATGCAGCTGTTGGTTTAAAGTCAGTCTATTATACATGATTACTTTCTGATATGTTTCAATAGTCTGTATTGATCTATACATTTTGAAAAAATAGTAATAATATAAACATTTTCTGTGTAGCCACTGATACAGCACAATATTCATGACTCTAGAAGAAGATAGAAGAGGTGATTTCTTTAAACAATCCCTTCCCTTCGGCAAGTGTCTAGGGAGAAGATGGAACATGAACCACATTTTAGCCATGTAAGGCTAGCAAACCATCTGAATGTCCTAGTGGCCCGTACCATAGTCCATCCTTGCCATATCATCTTTGCCAGCAGCCTCCTGAGAACGTTGTCTGGGTTTACACTTCCAGTCAGGAGTAGGAACCCAGCTGCAGTGACTGTCGTAACTATTAGCAGGCAGGAAAATGTTTTTTGCTTAGGGTAAAACTGCATTACTCCTTGCACTGCACCAATGTTTGCAAGGTCAGACTTGTCTGTTACGCAAATCGCCTATGTCTGTGAGATTACAGAATGAGAGAAGCTGTTAACTCTTTCACTTGGTAACAAACATCATGACTTAGCTCATGCCTGATTGCCTGACAGGCATGTGGAAAACTCTGAAGGAAAGGTGGCCCCGACAGCCATTCATGCATACAGCCTCATTCCCTCACCAGCTCATCATGCTCAGCTACCTATTGTGGTGTGACTTTTGAAATGGCACCACATGCTCAAAGATACAACCTCACATATATTCTCAGAAACAACAACATCTGGAAGAGTGAAGTTTAGTGAGCTTATATGGTATGACTTTGATGACTTTGTGATGTGCGTGTGGGTTGTCTCCAATCTAGTCCCATTGCAGCCCTTTTTACTCTCATACTCTGGTCAGACCATAAAAGCAAAAGCTCTTCACCATCACCCTGTTCGAGAAAAAGGTTATAGTAAACCCATGTCTTCTAATTATTTAGTGCACAAAGCAGGTCTATCCAGCTTGTCTCTTCTTTGTCTGACATTTCAGATGTTGCTGTTTTGCTGCTCAATTGAAGGAATGTTTCTGTCTCTACAAACACTGGGAAATGAATGTTCTGTAGGTCTCTGTCCAGGGCATGTTTGACCAGTGTATTTTGTTGCATTATGCAGGCAAACATATTTCTGTCCAGACTTTCCCAGACAGAATTCAAGTAGTGCCAGGCAGTGAAGTTCCAAATTGAACTATGCCCATGGCTTGGTACCAAGAGTTTGAACCAATCACTAAAAATCAGGTTCTTCAGATCCTGCACAAAGGATTTTGTTTTGGTTCATCATCATTATCTTTTTGTCCATCGTCCATTGAGCCAGTCCTGCTACAAGTTTTACTTCTCTGTACCACCCTAAAGATACCACCCTAAAGAAGATAGAGTAGATATTTTGCTGTAGCTATTCTAATCTGCCACAGTAGGCTTTTCTTGAAGAACAGTGCACTGAAAAAGGGCTTCTATTCTCTCAGAATAATTTGGAAATTGTGCCAGCCAAAGGTAATCTCTAGGGTCTTTTGCAGGGATGAGAAGCTTGATGATCCCCATATCAATTCTTCTGGGTCACTGCAGCTCTTACTGACGATTCTCCAGCACTCCACCCATCTGAGAGCAGAACCAGGGCTTTTCAGATAGGGATGCAATACATCTGACTACAAATGCAGTTCAGTTGATTCACTACTAGTATGGATGCCTGAAAAAAAAAAAAATGAATCTTAGCGTGACTCCGCATGAGTGGTGTTGACACATTCAATTGTCTGTGCTTTGCTTGCTGCAAAACAGTAGCTATTTTAGAAAAGCATTTGATGAGTTTAGCATACACAAAGAGTAGACAGATTTAAAAGACATCTTACTGGAACATTCTATTTTTGAGATTTCACTTTGACAAAACTGCCTCATTAAGAACTTGGATATGAAAAGCAGGAAAATGCTTTTGGATCTCATGTAAACTAAATTCAGAATTCTGATGAGCTGAATCAGTTCTTTCCATACATTATTTTCCTTGATCTGTATTTCCCCTTGTTTCCGTGTAAGAGATGAAATACAACTTTAAGAAATCTTGATCTGGATTAATAAGCAAGACAACTGCAAACTGTATGAAATAAGGCAGAAAGAGGAAAGAGAAGGTAAGTATTTTGAACCCACGATTAAATTATAATATCTCAGAACACATTAGCCACAAATGATCATCACATTTTGTGGCCAAACGTGAACAAATGACAGCTTGCTTCTGCAGGAATCCTTGTTGTGTTGTTTGCTTTGTCTTAACAGAAGCATTAAAAATACTAGAATAGATTCTCTGAGAAAGAGGAGGATACTGCATGGAGAGGGCAGCTGCAACCTCTTGCCAGCTCTAATGAAGGCAAGTTCTCCAATATTTGTTGAAGAATACTGTGTTTTAGCTCTGAACTACATGCTAGTGGATTTCAAAGGGTTTCTCAGCCTTCAAACATACACAACTATATCAACAAATAAAGTTCAGGCAAAAAGTTAGTAGGCACGCCTTCCCCAGAAGTATTTTTTTGTTGTGATCCATAGACTATGTCTATCAAACCAGTCATATGTGCTATCTTTGATGCCTCATCAGTGATGGTGTCAGAAGATTTGGTCTCTGTCAATTTTCTATGAGTTTGTTTGGTTTTCTGCTCCTCAAGAACAAAATCAGGATCTTGTTTGCTGTTTCTGCTTTGTCCCGGTTTAGCAATGGCCAGGGCAAGCCACAACTCAGAGACAGATTTTTGCTTCTTTTCCCAACAGGGTCCTAAACTCCACCCCTCCCTCATTGGGTCCTTGCAGCAAAACCCGTAAGAACTTTTTGCCTGTCCCCTCAAACTATAACATGCTCATACATCTTTGCATTGTAGACTTCCCACCTGTGCGCATATAAGATTACCAGATGATACAAAAGACAGGGCATGTTTATGAGCCATTATATGTAGTCACATTAAATGCAAGAAGTTTTTAATACACAGCCTCTGTGTCTTATTAGGGCTTTACATATTTTTGGTTTAGACAAGGCTAAAAATTGTTGGATACGTTTTGTAGTAGCTTATTTAGTCTTGCTTCATAACTCTTCGTTATCTCAGCTTCATCTCAGACACTTTAACTCCCAATATAGTCAGTCTGTTGGTATCAAGAATCTACCTCTTTCACAGTTAATCAAAGTTCAAGCAGAAAAACACATAGAAAAACAAGTTTTCCAGTAATAGACATTTCTTTATATCTTTTCATTTCCATGACACTCTTTAGTCCTGTATAGGCATAAGTTCCATCTGTCCTTCTGCACTGCATATTTAATATGTGAATGTAACAGCTATTGCCTTAGCATCCAAGTATATCACAATCAATGTATTTATCCTGACAAGATGTGAAAGACTAGCCACTATTGCTCTGGTTTTAGGGGTACCAGAGCTGCTGGCTGCATTACAACCAACTTGCTGATAGATGCTGTGGTATTACGTTTTTTTTAAAGACTTGACACAGTCTTCTTGGTGCTTGGTGAAGCAGCATATGGGTTCACACTTGGGTTTCACCTCAAAAGAAGGACAAACCTGGACAAGCCATTCATCTGGGACCTGAAAGTTCAAAAGTGTTTCAGCTCTCCAGTGAAATACTGGCTTGAGATCTGGATCTAAATCTATACCTCTGAGCATGCTAATCAGCAAGCTGTCAGCTACTGTGGGTGGGATGAGACTTTCAAGTCCATCTTCTTTACAGGGTTTGTACGTTGAGTAAATAAATAGTTATTCTTAAGATACGGGGTGAATAGCCAAGTGTGACTGACTATTTGTGATATTAAAGAGCTCACTTGGGAAAAGGGAGACCTGGGTTCTAGTCATGATTTTAATCAATATTTAATCTAAAACTGGAACAGAGACTGGAAGCGAAGTGGTTTTGTGTCCAGATCCTTGTTTCTAAGTAAGAGAATCACATCCATGACCTAAATTATTTTTTCTTTCTCCCTCATTTAACTGAAATTATTCTTTTCCCTTTTTACTCTATCTGTCAATACTGAAGTTTTAAGTCCAACCTATAATAATAAATTTGCTCACATTAAATTTTATTGTCATTAATGAAGACAGGTAAATAAATGAAGCTAAGCATTCTCACAGAATCAATTCCATCTGAAAAAATTGATTTTCTGTTTTCTGGTCAAACAGAAGAGATTTTAATAGGTTATTGGACCAATGCAGATGTTTCTGAGCAAAATAAGAAATACTAAAAAGTTCTTTTGTACTGAACATTCAGTTCAAGCCCAAATGAGATATTATTTCTTTCTTTGATTTTAATTTAGATCTTATTTGATTGACTTTTATTAAGCCATACTGGCTATTTCCAAAGAGGAAAAAAAGTATGCTGAAAAGAAAAATTAAAATGTCTTTTGAAAATATTAGCATTGCAGGTCCTAGTGTTGCTGTACTGAAGAGAGTGGATTTAAAGTTTCACACCCTTTCTCCACACCTGATCCTTACTCCTCTCTGGCACTGCAGTCATCAGACTCCTCCATCAGCCAATGCATTTCACTCCTATAGC
This sequence comes from Aegotheles bennettii, assembly GCA_013398125.1. NCBI lineage: Eukaryota > Metazoa > Chordata > Aves > Caprimulgiformes > Aegothelidae > Aegotheles > Aegotheles bennettii. Next base: position 28,824 of record VZRW01011835.1, on the reverse strand, counting down.
AGAAATCTGTGCAGGATTTTAATATGGTCTGGCAGGAAACTCACTCACAGATGGGCCTGAGGAGTGCCAGAGACAGCACAGCAATTAGTGTGAATGGGAGGCGGGAGTCAGTGGAAACTTGGAAAGGTGGGAAAGGATCTTCCTCTTTGGTCTGTTCTGTTGGCTAGCCACACCTCATGGAAAGGCATCCCAAAAGAGACCAATTCTGGAAAAAAAGGCTGTATTTCTGGCTACACCAACAGTTTGCATGTTCAAATTCTTGTTCCTTTGCACCAATTTTATTAGAAAAACTGATATTTTACCACTTTGTACAAACTTTGTCTCATATTTAATTGTAATAGTTCTACATTTTAATCTATTTTTCCATGGCTGTAATTACTCATCAAATTAGAAACCCAAAGATTGCTTGAAATTATATTTTCCAGCAAGTAACTCATTCTCCAAGAAGTTTCATTTAGAAACGGGAGTGACAAGAAGTTAGTTAGCAATGTGTACATTTATTGTATAATTCAGATATATCACTTTTTGCTTGTATGTTTTGAAATACTTAGAAATTAATGAAGATCTGTTACCCATCTCTTAAAGATTAGGAAACTGAGTCAAAACCACACGTGTCCAGAAATCCTGAATCCCAGTCCAGTAGCTGTTTAGGCAAGCTGATCCTTATAAGCCACTAACAGAAGTGCAGAACTACATAAATGGTAGCCCCCAAATATAATTTTAGGTTGATATAGCCAAAGGATCATCCTGCATATAGACAATGTTTATAATGTCTCCCTGTTTGATACCTTTAGTCATCTGTATTTAACCATTCTCTTGGGGTCTACCATTCTCTCTAGTGTAGCTGAATTTGTTCCATGCTCAGGCAAGGACTCACACTCACTACTATACTGTGTAAAGGGCTGTTCATCTATACAGTAGCACACTGATTTAATGTATATGCAGTATCTGTTGCTCATTTTATGGAATTACTTGAGTGAGAAAACAAGGTAATTTTATTCCATCAGTTTTCCAGTAACTCTGTTTAGAATAGATGGCATTAAGATATTCCTGAAGTAACTTTAGATCAGTGTTTAAAATGTGTAACTTAGCAGCACAAATACACTTTTACCAAACTCATAACTAGTAAAAATACTTCTGTATGATTTACATCCTTGTTCTAGGATTGGCTATTCTGTTTACTCTTCCTCAGTAAAACATGCTAACCAGTTACAGGCTAGCAATGATAAACTGATGTTGGATAACACCATTTCTGTTATATGCTACTGTTAACTCCTGTTAACTGTTGTTAGCTTGATTTCTTCTTATTCAAGTACAATTTTTTCAATGTAGAGCTCATAAGTACATTGGTACTAAGGACACCTTTCTGAATAGTTTACTACATTGTCTCTCTGAATCAAAGAAACTGTAGTGTTATTGTTATTATTTCCATTTTGACCAAAAGTATTTTATTGGGGCATTTATATACTATCAAAACAAAGCATTTTCTTATTTCATAAGAGTAGAAAACTCAGCCTGTCTTACAACTTTGGTCCTGCAATTTCAAAATGCTCACTCTTGTAGCAGTGTAGTCTGCTTCTGCCAGGTAGCTTCCTCTCTGATTACAGTATTAGCATCCCAACACCCATCAATCTAGTGGATTAGCCTCTGAGAGCAAGAAATCTCCTTCACTTTATTCCCATCTTGGACATGGACCTTCTTATATCCCTTGAAGAGCTTCACAGGTGCTCTGCTTAATGGGTTCAACATTATTTCTAACCTGTTTCATGTTTTGAATTGTCATCACAAAACACACTTAGATTCCTATTCACACAGCATTGCATTTTTGATGTTCATGGCTTACCACACAAGATCTTGGAGATCCTAAATTTAGATACCACAGACAAACCTGTCACACTTAAAAAGCCCTTTTTCATCTAGCTGACCTTCTGAAGTTTGTCACAGCTGGCAAATAAACTTGTTGTGGGAGCATGGTGTCCTTTTACTTGCCTTGCTGTTCTTAGATTATACTCAGATTTCCAGTGTCGTTAATTTCAAGGATGTTGTTAGCTTGATCAGTAATCCATGTTTTCTCCCAACTATACAAAAAATAGTCAATTTTTAAATATGACAAGAGTTTAATGAAATATGAAATACTATGTTGAAGGCTCAAGCCTGTTTACCACTTAGAACACTGTGTCTGTGTATATGTAGACACATCTTAAAGCATGAGTGTGCATGTGCTTGTGTGTGTATTCCAAAATTATTTTTCATTTCTCTTATTATTTATTGTGCAAATAGTGAACCTGAGGAGTAAGGAGATGTGGTCAACATTTCCAGTAACTTTTACCAATTTTAATGCAAGCTGATCACCATAAAACATAAATGACTTTATGAGGTGCTGAGCATCTGCCTGTCAAATGTTTACTATCAAATGCGTGCCTACCAAATGCATTTTTGGCTTTGAGGCTCCCAGTATCAGCAGATGTATTTAGAAACTCTGAACTGCTCAAGTTCACACAATATTATACAGCAGGAAGCAGTGTAAACATTCTTCTGATTTCCATGATTTGTTTCAGCCATTTACACAATAGTCCATTTTAGTTGAAGAGATATTGCCTCACTACATTTCGTACACAATTTTCCAGTTCTTTATCTGAAATGTATTCATTTTTCTTTGAGTAGTAAGGGAACGTTTTGGGGAACCAATGGGAAAACTTTCTGCAGATACATTGGAATTTTATTCTTTCTGTCTGTTCTTTCCACCAGTAAGCGAAGCCCATTGATTTATAATTTGCATTCAGCATTTAAATATAGCCAGGTAGTACCTATTCATTTTACTTAGGGTCCCACCTCACTATTTGAAAATATACTTATCTTAAATGTCACCTGAGTGTAATTCTTTCTTGTACTGAGTTTTGGAAGAGATTGTTTACCATTCATTTTCAGTGTACTTCAGGAGAATATTTTAATTTCTCTGGAAATTGTTTTCTGTCTCCAGTGGTCAGGCTGCAGCATAACCTGAAAAGCTGCTAAGTATAGAAAAATATCTGTTTAGTAGGTGAGACCTCTGAAGGATTTTCAGCTTAGCTTTGCAGAAGCAAACTGAATTTATTTTTTTTTGTTTTTGTTGTTGTTATTACTGTTGTAGTGCTAGAAATACAGGAGGTAGTCTTTCAGATAGAAAAAAACCTGGTATTTCCTCACTGTATGATTAGTTTTATAAATAAGTTGCCTGTAGAGATGCTCACATAAGAGACCCTCTACTATATGTTTTGTATGTTGATATAAAGTGTAATTAATATTACAATTCAAGTAAAGTTTTATTAGTTGTTTAATCTGACACAACAGGTTCTGATGAGGGCAAATGCTGTATGGGATCTTGGGTTTCATTAAGCTTTGGAAATACTGATAGTTTTTTGCCATCAACTTGTGTTAAATTCATACAATGCTCTTCTTGATTGTGGAATGGATTTTTGTAATGATGGGTTGAAATTGCAACAGTTTGGAAGTACTTTTGTGCCCTTCATTGCCTAGGGCTTTTAGGGTAGCTCTAAGTCTTGATAGATACTGTCAGTGATCCTCTTGCACAGTGCAGAGTAGAGCATAGTGCCTTAGGGTGCGTGGCAGTACTGCAGCCAAGCTGCCTGATTACACTACTCATTCACTCGTAGTTGAGAGTATTTAAAATAAGATTTTCTTTTTCACGTCTAATAAATTTCACTGGCATCCAATTGAGCGTATGACCAAAGCGGGTGTTCCTGCTTCTTTTACCTCTCACAACTGTTTCTGCATGCTCTCTCTTGCATTGGATCTAGTAAGTACATGTCCATAGAGAGCATCAACCTCACCAAACTGCACCAGTGGAGTAATCATAGTTTTCTTTCGGTGGTTCAATAGTCTGTTGTATCAGTGTCTTAATCTAATTCATGACTGCAGTCTTTAGGAGAGGAGTGGATAGGAGGAAGGGAGGAAGGGAGGAAAGAGAGAGGTGTTGGAGGGGAGGAAGAACAGGCTTGTCCTCTTCACTGGCAACATAATGTGAAACTTTACCTCTAAGTAAACCTTGTGATGGTGGTGTTATTTTTAAGCTTAGAACTGTGAGAGAGTTATTACTGTAACATGAAACTGCACTCTTGCCGTGTCCTCCCAAGCACACAGTTCCTATGACCCTTCTTGGTTTAATCTCTTTCTCTTGTAAGTTCCCACTTTTCCTTTGCTGTGAGACTTCTAATTTACTTCTAGTATGACTTGCAAGCTGTAACTCCCTTTTCACTCCACAGACCCTATAAATGGAGGATATTTGTAAGTGCTTGGCCTCTTTACTCTCCCTTAATTCAAATTCTAAAATGAGATTCTTTACACCTTTGAGCAGAACAGTCACCATCTGCCTTCCTAAATCAGTAAGGCTCACTTCAGTGAACTAGAAATCTGTACTCCACTCTTCTGACTCTTGGAACCACAGAATGGTTGAGGTTGGAAGGGATCTCTAGAGATCAACTGCCCCAACTAGGGCAGGTTGCTCAGGGATGTGTCCAATCAGGTTTTGAATATGTCCAAGTATGGAGACTCCACAACCTCCTTGGGCAACCTCTTCCAGTGCTCAGTCAGCCTCACGGTAAAACATCTTTTTCTTATCTCTCACTCATCTTATACTTCAACTTGTGTCCATTGCTTCTTGTCCTTTCCCTGGGTACTACTGAGAAGAGTGTGGCTCCATCTTCCCCATCTCCCCCATATGAGAGATGCTCCAGTCCCTTAATGATCCCCATGGCCCTGTGCTGAACGCTATCCAGTATGTTCATGTCTCTCCTGTACAGGGGAGCCCAGAACTGGACACAGCACTGCAGGTGTGTCTTACCAATAGAGGGGAAAGATCATGTCCCTCAGCCTGCTGGCAATGCTCTGCCTAGTGCAGCCCAGGATGCTGCTGCCCCTCTTTGCTGCAAGGGTGTATGGCTGATGATGTTCATCTAGTTGTGCCTTAGGTCTCCCAGGGCTTTTTTCTGACAAGCTGCTTTCTAGTGACTCAGCTCCTAGCATGTTCTGGTCAACGGAATTAGCTGAAAGTCACATACAAGTTTTTATGTTAAAGATAAGGTCAAATATTTAACAATTGAAGGAAAAAACCTTGAACCCTTGTTCTTTGTGTCATCAAAATAGAGTTAAAACCACAACGATGATGGAGGCAAATGCATACTTCTATAAATACTCACAAGTTAAAATGAAAAGGAAACTAACAGCAGCAGACCACCAGTTGGCTATTCTGTGTCTCAGAACTTAGCCATTTCTCACAAAAATTATTCACTTAAAGCATTTTGGAATATATTACTCATAAGTTCTAGAGGCTTTTTAGGCAAGAATATTTTCTGCCTAATAAACTATTTGACAGCACTTTGTAATTTTTGAGCTGGCAAATACAAATACGATTGTTTTCGGAGGAAAAGTCTGTCTGATATGTATGTGCTGTATAGGATCTGGAACACTTTCATAAATAATCCAACTGATCCCAACAGAGCAATTCATATAAATAAATGCTATTCAATTTTAAGGAAGACTGTAGAGAAGCAGACATAGCAACCATGGTTGTTTCATCACAAATCTTGTGATATTTGATCTTTTATTAGATTCCCAGCTCCTGGAAACAGAATCTCAGTTTTACTTACAGAATTTTTGGCTGAAAAAAAAAATGAAGAGTTGAAAGGATATTTTGAAAACTTAGCCAAAAGACAAAACCAGCTTCATTTTTCCTTCAAGGTGTCTAAGCCAAATTGTTTCTCAGATCTTGATTTCTCAGCTTTGAAACATTCAGACTGGTACTACTGGAATCGGATTGAAAGGTTGCTTCTGCCCTGTTCTGTAGAACCACCCACAACAACAATCTGTGGCCAAATCCTCTGACCGCAGACAGCACCACAGGAGTGCTTCAACTGTCATGATGTATAGTGTATAATATCTTCCATTTGTTAGGCCTTGGCACACTGGTCTCAGCAGTCCTTGGGTCCCACCTCTCAGAGCATCCTTGTATTGTATTCCAAGAGCTGGTCTGTTGGTCAGCAAACCCAGAAGAATGGGTGCCATACTCAATACCATCCTAATATTTCCATTGCCGGGATGTTATCACACTCTTCTTGTTGCATTCTCATCTCCCTCTGGAGATGAGTGTGCTCTAGAAGCACATTTTTTGTAAGGTGACCTGCAACCTGAGTATCTATGAATAGAGGTGGTTGTCACACTTTATCATAGAAATTCTTGGTGCAAGCACGTAAAACTATTATAAAGCCAAAAGAAACCAATAACAGGGCCAGTACCTCCAGTCAGGGAAGTGGGGTGGTTGCAAGCAGAACTAGAAAGCCTATTTTTTGTCAAGATGACCTTGTTCTACTAACCTATCTGATGAATAGCTTTATGAAAGTTTAACTAACAAATCAAAGAAGTTGATGCCATCTTTGCAGGTGGTGAGGAACTGTATGTTGTTTAACAAAGTCATGTGGATGGAGGCCAAAGAAACTGATGTTGCAACCAAGAAAGCTATATAACTAGCAGAGAAGGTGACCAATGTTTGAATCTTGGCAAGTAACTTTTGGGGGACCCTCATTAAACAACCACCATAGATCACCAGAGACTCCCATAGAGCATGCACAGTGATTAGGAGAATGACACAGCAAGTATTATACATTTGTGTAGATTACTAACCAATCATTTTAACTGGGAGTGTATTCTATTGTTACTTTGGTGTATAAATATGATGAAGGTGCCTGCATTAGATGTGCTTTAGCATTTTCACAAGATTGTTCATCTTTTATTTTGCATTTTCTTCCTTGCTTTGCATTACATATCCATACATGATAGTGCATGACTTTTTCTGCAGTCATGAAACTCCCATGAGTCACAGCTCGGATAGATCTCAAACAAAGGACCTAGTGAGTGCCAGCTGAGAAGCTAAATCCATCTTACTTCTCTCAGACTGGTAAAATACATTTCATGTCATCAATTAGTTCTTATTTTTTATGCAGTCTCAAAGAGTTGTGTGAACTTTAGTTACAGAAACTTCACCTACCTCTAAGTGGTAGGTACAGCTGATTAAACAATTGAAGGAAAATGAGGCAGAATTTTTCATAGAATTTTTGGAATTTTAATGTCCTCTGGTCAACTCAAAAGTAGGCAAGCTGTATTAATTTCATTTTACGGTTGAGAAAACTAGGAAAGTAAAGTTTCCTTTCAATTGACTTATTCAAGGACATAAAAATAAAGAACTTTGGAACTGGCTGAATATGGTCAAAACTCTTCTGTTCAATTTTCTTGTCTGTTTCTATAGGCAATAGAAAAAAGTTTTTAAAACATACCCCTTAGTCTAAAAAACAGAGAAGGGGCTTCCCAAATCGGAGCTTTGTATTGGATGGATTTGGGTAGTGCAGGCAAATTAAAAGATTGATTATATGTCCTACAAAGATACTGGGTGCCCTTTCTCTCCAGTCTTGTAAAACAGGTTAGTTGTTTCTGACTATTTTTGCTCATCTCGAGAGAAGGGGGAAATGGTAGAATGACAGTGTCTTTCCCTTATCCATTCAAGCACAGCACGGCACTGTGTAAGGAAGCAAAGCTAGTTCCAAGCACTTCTACATTTTCATGAGAGGTTTCCTTTTCTAGGTATTCTAGTTCTTCTTCAGAAGACTTGTTCCCATTCAGGTTTTCCTGGAGAGCTATACTCATTGATTAAAATGTAAAAGTTTTGAGTCTCCAAACTAATTAGACTAATGACATTTTTAATTTGTTTCCAGAAGTTTATGAATAATGGAGAACTAGAAGTGAGGAAGCAGACTATATGCTTTGTGTATCCCAAAGGAGGAGATGGGGAGCTGTGGAAAAGTAAGGGGATTTACGAGGCGATTGCTCTGTGGTAACGTAACCTGTGATCTGGTTGAAGGTAGAAAGGAAAGAACCAGAGGAGGAGTGAGAAGGAAGAGGTCATGAGGATAGTATGGAGATAGGATAGTCAGACAGTGAAAAGACTGAGCAAGAGAAAGACAGCTACATCACAACTGAAAATGTGAAGAGATGATGGAGGGATGACAAAGAGGTAAAAGTGGAGAACCTTCAATCCCCTTCTGGCCAGAAAGTAATGTGAAAGGGTAGCAGATAAAGGAAGATTATTAAAATCTAGAAAAAATCTGAAGCTGTAAAAGAGGCCACAATGGTTGAAGACACGGGAACCTTACCAGAACAGAAATTTTGACTTTGGTGCTGTGAGTTGTAAATAATATATATTTTTTCTGTGAGTGGAAGTACATTATTTCCTATTGATGGCTATAAATATGATGATCTACAGTTACTGCAGCCATATGAGAAACAGTTTTATAAGTTATCCCTTCTCTTTGTTATGCTCTGCCTCTTTTACATTTACAATTTTACAGATGCAGACGTCCATTTGACACAGTAAAGGAAGAAGACATACACAAGAATTTATCCCTCACTGATTCCTTCAAGACTTTTGATGGATTTTTCTTTCTTAAGAAAAACCCTTTTTAGAGCATTTTAGGTGGAAGTGTGTGATTAAACTATGACGGTCAGCTAAGAAAAGCCTCTTTAACTGATGTAGCCTAGGTCATTTTGCCTGTAATTTACGGACAGAAACAGATTATACTATCTGTTTAGTCCCTTCTTTCATCTTTAGAACAGGAACTTGTAACAAGTCTCTGGTGTGGAGGACTGTTTGCTATACAAAGAAGCAAAGTCAGAGGGTGTTTGACACTGGAAACTAATTTTGTTCTAAGATGTAAAATCAAAATCATGATAAGGTGAGGAAGTCCCTGCCTTACCAAGGCATATATACAGCATGCATCTGGATCGTGGATGAGAAACAATAATTAGAAATAGGAATGATTCTTGATGAAAGAAATATTCTGAAACAGTTAGCAGTGTTCAAAGTGGAGGCTATTTAAAAAGTTGAAAGAACCTTGTTCTCACATGGAGTGCCAGCTTTAATCTTTAATGATGTCCCTGTTTCACAGCTGAGTATTCAACAGCCAGGAACCTGGTCACTCGGAGGGCCCTAAACAGCATGTTTTCTATAGAAGCTTCTGTCAGGCGAAGCTGCCTGTTGCAGAGATGAGGTTCCTACTCCCTCTAGTGCAGCAAGTGTGCATTCAGGCACTGTCTGACATCACTTTTAAAAAGGCTTATTGATCTAAAAGACGTTAAGCACTAAGTTTTGGTGATAGAAGTGAATTTAGTTTGTGTGTTGACTTACCAAAAGTTCAGGCGAACCGTCATAAGAACAATACTTTTAAATTGTCAAGTGATTTGACTGCTGTGGTCCTTAAAGATTCATAGCAGACTAAAAAGTGAGGTGTTGTCCTGGCTAAAACCAGATCTGAATAGCGATGAGGGGCTGGAAGTTAGAAATTGTGTTTCTAAGGTGCTGTAAGTCAGCAATTACAAGTCAGATGTACGTGCCTTGATTCTCTGTATGGAAAGCAGATGAGAGACCAAAGATGCAGCAGCTGGAGTGGAGAGCTGTCTGTAAGTAGCCAATACAGATTTGGAATTTTAGAAAGGGGAAAAGGCAGTCTATGCCCAGCATTAGCTCCTCCTGTCTTTCAGTTCCCTGTGCCTGTGCTGGCATCACTTGCATAAGTGTATCTGGAGCACTTCTACATGCACATAAGTAAACCTGCTCTCCTAGTCCTTTCTGGAGTGTGCATTCTTGACTCAAGTGCTCTTTACATTAAGAAAGCAGAGATAATCATAGCATCATTAAGGTTGGAAGAGACCTTCAAGATCATCCAGTCCAACCACCTACCTACATCACCACTAAACCATATCACCCAGCGCCACATCCAGACATATCTTGAACACCTCCAGGGACAGTTGACTCCACCACCCCCCTGGGCAACCTATTCCAATACCCAATCACCCTTACAGTGAAGAAATTTTTCCTAGTGTCCAATCTGAATCTCCCCTGCTGCAATTTAAAGCCGTTTCCTCTCATCCTTTCACTGTGGGCACAGCAGAAGAGACCAACCCCTGCCTCACTCCAACCTCCTTTCAGGGAGTTGTAGAGAGTGAGGAGGTCCACCCTGAGCCTCCTCTTCTCTAGACTGAACAAGCCCAGCTCCCTGAAATGCAGTAGATGGTGAACAAAGACCAGAAGTGTTTCCCCTTCACTTTGCCCTACCATGCCCAAGTGCTCATTCACTCTTTTCTATGTTCCTCTTTTCAGCAGAAGTGGAGGAAAGCAGGATTGTTAGGGATTTGTCTTGGAAGATAGAACCCGGTGTTTTGAATACCTGCAGGTTGAAGGGTATAAAACTCCTGCTTCTTGGGTGAGTGTTTCAGTCACTAGATTAAATACATAAAAATCAGTCACATCATTACTGCTTTGACTGAAGACACTGAGTGGGCTAGTCCTCTGAATGCACGTGAAGTGTACTGTTGGCATACTACAGACTTCTTGGGACATAAGTGATGCTCTGCCTGGTTTCTGGACTGCAGCAGGCTTAGATGAGAACTAAATGACTAGTTATTTGAGCTGTAGTAGTTCTGGGCATGCTGAAGATCAGAACTACAGCCAGCTAATGTTTGCTTTCCAGATACAAAATCTTGCTCTTTTTATTTCATGTGGGAGATGGCTGTTGTGCTTTACAAAGAGGTGAACTGCATCTTGATTCTGCAACACTAACTGCAATTACGAGTTTAATCTAATGCAATCAGTCCACTGAACTGGAACCAATTACATGTCACTGTGCAAAATTACTTGAAAGCTCTAGAACAGGAATTTTAAAAGAGCCTACTGACTGTTTTATGCAAAGCTCTGTGCTTTTGGCTAAGTTTTTATGGAATTGCCAGCCCACTTTGCTTGCAAATAGCAATGTGAGATTTTAATTGAACGTGTGGACTGTTCTGCTACAAAAGCTTGGCTACACTTACTCTTCAGAAATTGGCATGTGTCACATGCCTGTGGGTAACTACCTACAAACCAAAAACTGCAAATTGAGGCCTCTTGTACCAAAATCTCAGAATGCACTGGCTGAGATCTCATGTTAACCAAGCCTTCCTGAAATGAAAAAATGCCTGCTATTGAAAGTAACTGGGGATAAGGTCAGGATGGTAATTTAAAAGAGTTTTTGAAAATGATACAAGTGCCTGGTAGCAACTGTAAGTCTCAAATCCATTCAGTCCTTTGAAATCTCTGATTTCTTGCTCTCAGTTAATGCTACTACTAATACCTTCCCTTTCTATAGCACCTGCAATCCTAAAGAAGCCCAACCCAAAGAAGTGGTGGTATGACAGAATGGGCTGCAGAAGATCCAAGAGATCACTAGGAAAACTATTTCCTTTCTTTATGTTCTGGTCATGCAGTACATATGGAAGAGTTAGATCAGAAAGTATTGATACCTGTGGCCTGTCAGAAATATTTTGCATTTCACACCAAATCAGTTTACCATCATCTCTCATTCCCTGAAGTTATCTCTTGTGTGCCTATCTATAATTTTCTTCCAATCAAATCTTTTTTTTCTGCTCCCCATCAAACTCCTGTCCCTGACATCTGGTGGCTGGCCATTGTATACACATCATGGACAGACAGTTCTTGTTTTGCCATTAGCTGTGACCCTGAGGGTGATCACATTTTCTTTCTCATTTAATTTTAAATTATCCCTCAGTAGAGGGTTTCTAGAATCTATATATCTAATCCCTTCTCAGAGATCTATTTCTGACTGCTTAATATCAGATAAGACATTTTAAACATATATTCTATTAAATTAATGATCTCCTACCAGTTTTCCACAAAGATTGCACATTATGCAGAAGATGTAATTGTTACAAGATACTTTGCTCAATTGCTTTCTCCCCAGCTACTGCCTGTAAAAGGGGCCTCACCCTCCCTTACGGTAAATATTTTATTACCTGAGTCACCTGTTGTATCACCTGTAAGGACACACCCTGGAGGGTGTGCGAGTATGGGTCTCTCAAAACTCCCTGTGCATAGCACTTCACTGGGATTCATAAGGGAGGCAGGGTGAGATGGGCAATCCTAGCTCATTGACAGTGACATGGAATTTAGATGACAGAACAAAAAACCAGGTTTCATGTGCCATCGAAGTGGTTGACAGGGAAAGGAACATTGTTAGAATATCCAAATTCTTTGTATGGTAGGGTGTCATCTAGTTTAGCCAGTGACTTGGTGTGACATACACTATTTAGATGGTTTGTCTTGAGCTGGTCCCACTCCAGCACAACACAGGCAGTAACTCTGGGCTGTTCTGAATATCCGTTATACATTTTCTTCCTTGACACTCTCATTACCTGACAGGTTTATCCTCTTTTTTTAAAAAAGCCTGAAAAAACCCAGAAGTCTTATAAAAGTTATGTATAATCTGTCATTCATTTTCCTGTGTCTGCTTTAAGACTGTGGCTAGACATTTAAAATGAAAGCAATACTGTGCATCTACAATTTCCAGGTGTCCCCAGAAGCTGCAGTACTTAACATCTCAAAATCTGGGCCATGATTTCCGTATTTATGAAATTCAAAATGCTCCCTGAGTTTTTATCAAAACTAAATTGTGTTTTGCTGCCATCAGAATCCACTGTGATAAAGCAAGATCTGATAAAGCACTAGGAAGTTTTCTCTTTGTGTATAAATATTTATGTATGTAAATGGGCGTATGGTTAATTATAACTGACAAGAAGAGATTGACACAAACTCAGATCCTCTGTCCCCACGGTGAGATACAACTTGCTTGTTGAAGTGTTGTGGCATATCTCATGGGCTGTGTACTGAATAATTGATTAAATGCTGCAGCATCTGGATGGATAAAATGCCAGTGACTACTGAGGAGGGAGGAAGGAATGTGCATTGAATAAGAGCACAGAGAAATCATCTGGTCTGTATTTCTTGATATGGCGTAATTTGTTCAAGAGCTGAATTGTTCGGTTTCCCTTTATGTTTCACTAAAGACTGGACTGAAAGACTGCACAGGCTGTCTAGCTTGCACATGCACACAGAATAGAGTCACTCACCCAGGAAAGGGTTAGAAAAGAATTTGATAAGAAAATAGGACAGGCTGCATTTGACAGGCACGGGGCAGTTGGAAAACAACACCTGCAATTGACTCTTTCTGTATAGGCAGACTCTCTGGATCCGCTTATGTGTTTGGAGAAGGTTTACATATAGCTAACATTTTTGAATGAGGTTTGAATGTTCTTTGTTTTCTGTTTGTTTAATTCTTTCTGTTATTTTTGTTACTGTGCCTTTTGTTTGCAGGTAAGCTATTATCTCCTCTGCAAGTACATCAAAAGGAGAATCCATTTTACTTCTGCTTTTACCCTTTCATAGTCTTATAATGCTAATAAGGGAAAAGAAGTGCTTGGATTAAATTTACGGTGCTGCTTGGAATCATAGAGGTCTGTGTATTTAATTCAAAAAATATATCTTTTTAATAACAATATTAGTAAATGTATAACGATGTATGGCTGAAAAGGCAGTATACTTCTGCATGACATTTTTGGGACATGGAGGAGAGGTATTTCCTCTTAATACTTCAGCTCACTTTACCAGCATGGTATCACAAACTGCTTGTGCATTCCTTGAAATAGTAATGTTTTTAAGTGTGCTACATTTTGGTTTTCTTCATTTTTGTTATTTCACAATGAAAAGTTGCATGATTTCTAACGTGATGGTATGATAATAACATACCATCATCATTATACACGTTTTCTGCAAGACATTCCTTTATTGGACTAATGTTGGCATTTTTGCAATAATGGTGTGCCATGTGGTCTATTCCTGTTTCAAAGAGAAGTCTCAACAGTCTTTGAAACCCTGCTTCAAGGAAACATGGAGGAAAAAATACTGTACCGAAACATACGCTACCATGAAGTTTATTCTGGAACTAAACCCATGAAACTCTTCTGAAATACATTGTTCAACAAACATACTCAGTGTGTGTGTAATGCAAGTGGATGTAAGGAACCTGGTAGGTAGTTTGCCGTGAGGCTGATCTTCTGTTTAGAAGCAGGGGTGGCTACCGACGAAGTCCATGGCACTTTCCCCTCTCTTTCCCCATAGATTGTTCTGCTTATTATTTCTACATGTGGCAAAAGACAGAGTCAACATGAGTTTTCTGAAACAAAACAGAACTAAAAGACCTCAAGCTACAAAGTCAGCTATTGCTCTTACAGATCCAGCATTCTGCTTATACTGGTTAATGATCTACATGGTCCCAAGTAGAAGGAAGTGGGTACCTAATTGTTGACAAATACAGGACTGTCTGAAGGGAAAGACAAAAGCACTACAGTGCAGTTGTTCATACTTTGTGGCTGCCTTCTCCCATTTCTTTTTTCTTTGAACCTTCTTTTCCTTTCTCAGCATTATAGTCATTAACTAGAAAGATGTCTTTCACAAATTTTCTCATGACAGTTTTTCCTTTTTTTCTTTTCCTCCTCTGCAGCTTACTGGCAGGTGTATTCCCTTATTGCAAAGGCACCATTAATACATTCTTTCTTACTCCAGTGGGAGGACTGTGTATTCCACCTTACACCTTTCGACTTTGCTGAAACCCTGGTGGGCCTAGACAGGCAGCGTTACTCTAGTATTATACTCCTGCACAATTCAGTCTTCATAAAGCCAAATGGGTACTGCATGCTAAAAACTATTTGAAAGGATGATGGAAGTGCATATGACTTTGTGGTCCCTACTCCAAACCCTTTCTTCTTGCAACCCATACTTCACACTGCACACTTAATGTAAACTGGGATGTCAGTTTGTCTTTTTTGTGTCCTCCCAAAAAGTCTTTCATGTGCTGGGTTCAGAAGTTACTAATACAAATATCCCCCTTGAATGACTCCTTTAGGCATGTTGGTTTTCAAGGCAATCTCCTATTTGTGTTATTGCTGTTAATGGAGGCTTTGTTGCCATGCTTTTACTGCCTTCTTCTCTTGCTGACCTTTTATAGTCCTATCAGCCTTATTTCTTTTTAGCTTCTGTCCTGGTTTCACTGGTACAGAATCCACTGGGACAGCCATGGAGGACAGCCCATTAGTAGCCCCGAGTCAGCCGGGAGCTGAAGTCAGGGCAGCTGCCCCAAGCTGGCTAACAGGGGCATCCATCCCACACCACTCACCTCATGCTCATTAGAAAGGGGGAGGTGTGCTGAGAGTGGGGAGTTCTGTTTCCTGGGGTCCTCCCTCCTGCCCTGCCATTCCCGTTGCTACTCCTGAGGACTGGGCTGTGTATAAGCTTACATACTTTATGTTGGTGTTTGTGTTAGTTGTGTTATTTCATTAAATCCCTTTATATTTCAACCCATGGGGCTTCTCTCCTCCTGATTCCCCTTCTTGGCTGGGGAGGGGTCACTGGGTGAGAGAGCAAACTGCTTCCATTAAGCCTGGATACAGCTCCTATGTCAAGCCATTTGACAGGAAAAGCTTTCTCTTTTATTCCTAGTCCTTGCTTTCATGTTCTTCTGCATGTACCTGTCTGCTTCTATTATATAGCTGTCTTCTAGAGCTTAGCCTCTTCTGCTGCCTTTAATGTGCAGCAATTTCATATGACCTGCATCCCCATGCAACTTGGATATTATACTGTTGAGCTATGGGGCTTTACTGAGTTGATTGAGCCATAGTGTCTTGTGCACAGTTTATTTAAATTGGAATCCATGGAAGGAGATGCATTCAGGACGATTCATGTTTATTTTTCTGTTGACTTTGAAGCCTCCATTTGCAACCAACTTAATTGTTCCTTTTGTATACAACAGACATGCAGAAACTTATATACTGGGTATAGCCAAAAGGCCTTATGAATCTTACGCATTTTAGGAAGAGACATTAAAATATTGTTATGGAAATTCAGAAATAATTTTCTAATGAAGAATAATGCAAAAATATTTCTAGACCTTTTTTGTGGGTCATGCCCAACTTGTAAACTTTTAAAAAATTGATTCTTCATTGTCATGTATAAATCCTTCACTGGTGTTTTTAGATCCAGCTGTGAAATGTATGTATGAGTGTTACTAATTAAATTCCATAATAGAATTAGTTGCATATTATTGCTTAAAGGAAAAAGAGATAAAGGCTCATGGAGTAAAATCATTAAGATCAAGGCAACTGATGGATTTGACTTGTAGAAACCCAAATTCAGTACTGTTTTGACTGCAGTTTCATGACTGTAAACACGTAACGGCTACAAAAGGAGAAGGGCTGCTAAAATAATAGAATCATAGAATGGTTTGGGTTGGAAGGAACCTTAAAGATCACCTAGTTCCAACCCCCCTGCCATGGGCAGGGACACCTCCCACCAGACCAGGTTGCTCAAAGCCCCATCCAAGCTGGCCTTGAACACTGCCAGGGAGGGGGCAGCCACCAGTTCCCTGGGCAACCTGTGCCAGTGTCTCACCACCCTCACAGGAAAGAATTTCTTCCCAATATCTAATCTAAATCTACCCTCTTTCAGTTTGAAACCATTCTCCCTTGTTCTATCACTCCATGCCCCTGCAGAAAGTTTGTTTCCAGCTTTCCTGTAGCCCCTTCAGGTACTGGAAGGCTGCTCTAAGGTCTCCCCAGAGTCTTCTCTTCTCCAGGCTGAACAACCTCAAGTCTCTCAGCCTCTCTTCATAGGAGAGGTGCTCCAGACCTCTGATCATCTTTGTGGCCCTCCTCTGGACTCACTCCAACAGATCCATGTCCTTCTTGTGTTGGGGACTCCAGAACTGGACACAGTACTTGAGGTGGGGTCTCATGAAAATGGAGTAGAGGGGGAGAATCACCTCCCTTGGTCTTCTGGTCACACTTCTTTTGATGCAGCCCAGGGTATGGTTTGCTTTCTGGGCTGAAAGCACATGTTGCCAGGTCATGGTGAGCTTCTCGTCAAACAGCACCCCTAAGCCCTTCTCCTTAGGGCTGTTCTCAATCCATTCTCTGCCCAGCCTGTACTTATGCTTGGGATTGCCTGGATCCAGGTGCAACACCTTGCACTTGACCTTGTTGAACTTCATGTGGTTTGCATGGGTCCATCTCTCAAGCCTGTCAAGGTCCCTCTGGATGGCATCCCTTCCCTCCAGTGTGTCCACCACAACACACTGCTTGGTGTCATCAGCAACCTTGCTGAGGGTGCACCTGATTCCACCATTTGTGTCACTGACAAAGATGTTAAACAGCACTGGTCCTAATACTGACCCCTGAGAAACACCACTCATCACTGATCTACACTTGGCCATTGAGATGTTGACCACAACTCTTTGAGTGCGACCATCCAACCAATTTCTTATCCACTGAGTGGTCCATCTGTCAAGTCCACGTCTCTCCAAATTAGATCCTCACCAGTGCCGAGAACAGGGGGACAATCACTGCCCTATTCCTGCTGGCCACACTGTTCTTGATGCAGGCCAAGATGCCATTTGCCTTCTTGGCCACCTGGGCACACTGCTGGCTCATCTGCAGCCGGTGTTGGCAATGCTCCAGTGGAGCATTGGCAAGCAAGTCTGGATACAATCAGAACTTGACAAGCAGAAAGCAACAGAGGAGAACTGAAGCACTGCAGCAGAAATGTGTGAGGAAGAGTGCTGGGCAGCACAGCTCTGAGGAACCTCAGGACTGGAAAACCAGAGGTTGCTGTGAGTTTCAGATGCACAGTTTTGTAATGCCTGCAAGTGAGAAGTAATGGCAGCTATAGCTTACATTTAAACTGTCAAATCAGTTTTTTAGCCATCCTTTATGACAGAAGAGGAGGCGATCTCAGTTCCAAAATTACTAAACTGGTTGTTGCTGCCCTTGTCTAGTAGGAACAATAGGATACAGAATCTTGTGAAATCTTACTTTGTTTTAATAGAGCTGCCTAAAAACCGGAGTCAAAATCCTAACTTCAGGATTTTGCTGTCTCTATTTGGAAAGTTTGGTCAATGATTTATAGCAGAACTGTGTAACATCCCCTGAACTAAAATAGCTGTCACTCAGAATGCTTGAACAAGTCCCTTCTCTTACAGAAGGAATACCTGGTACCTGGTTTACATCTGCTCCAGTATCCACCAGTAGTAAAATAATCCATATATTTTATTTTAAAAACAATAAAAGCAGTCACTAAATATAACCTGGTTTTAACAGTAAAGCAAATGGCAAGATATTTTGATGGATGTGACACTGACTACGTTTAATATAATAAGATGTAGGCTCCTCTTTTGCCTCATTTCAGAAGGAAACATATGGAAAAGATTTTATTATTATTATTTTTAAACCACAATTTTTATCACAAATCCAGAATTTTTTTTCACCCTAAGAAATTTATAGATGCCAACTGATGGACGACTGCTCATAACATTATTTTCCCATGTCTGTTGGCATCAGATTTGTGTGAATAACAGATATGCTATATATTCTTGGGAAATTTGTCACTCTTTTTTTGGTGGGGATGTATTTATAAAATGTGTTGTAAACGACATAGGAATAATAGAGTTTGTTTAAATTCACCCTTATTTCTCCACAAACTTTTTTTTATGCTCTGAATGTAGTAAGACAATTACCAAAGGGCTTCTGTAGTTTGCTTATGTGTGAAATCTGTACCTGGCTCTGTTGCTGCCTGTCTCTTTTAGACTGTCCAACTATTAGATTTCACATAGTAAAGGATCTTGTCTCAGCTATTTTGTGAGAGCTATTTCAGTTGTGTTAATAGTGTTTAAGCTCTTTTCAAAACAGAAGGAAGCAGCTTCTTCCTCACCAGCTATGCAGTTCTTCTCTCACTAGAATAATATTTAGGACAGTAGCATCCTTGGATATTTATGGAGGCCAGTCAACTAAATAAAGTGAGATAAGCTTACTTTTTATAATGGCTTTTAGATCACCTAATGCTTTAGTTTAAATCAATTACATGAGATGCTGATTCTTGTACTTAATCCCATGACACCTTCTGCAAGAATTGGATCACAATATAAAAAGCCATTTCTATATCAATAGTTTAGTCAGCACATTCTTTTCTTTCTTCTCACAAAATGCTCAAAATTTTCTCACACTACTGTATGTATTTGTGAATTTATTTGGAAAATGTTTTCACTGCATGAATATCTTGTGAACAGTTTGTTGTGAATATTTATTATCTAACTTCTACATTAATTCAGTGTTGGTTAGTCATTTGAGAGATACAGTTTCTGTACCAGCTTATTTTTGCATCTTACAAATACATTTCATGTTGAAAATCTCATGTGAATAATCAAGTTCAACATATATTTTGGTACTACTTAAGCTTTTGTTTTAATTCACTATTGCAAGTGAAAGTAAACCTTGATTGTTTCTGAGCTCAGATGAATATTAGTAGTGTTTTTTTCCATTGCTCAAGCAGCTCAAGTAATTGCATTCTTCTAATCCAGATTCTACCTGCAGACTGGGGTCAATACAGCCTTCCTCACTGGGTCCTTACACTGTTGTGTAAAGTCCCTACGGGCTGTGAAGCAGTTGTCACAGTCCACTCCAGAAATGTCTTCTTTGCAGTGAAATGCATTTATTAAATCCTTTGGGATCCTTCCATATAGGACCCTGAGATATAAAATTTTTCACATGCTTTGTAATTAAAGAATACAATCAATCAATATTAATCCTGAGAAGGTATTGCTTAAAGTCAGGCATTTACTTATGTATTTATATGGTTAAATACAATAGTTTTGTTTCTCAAACCTTCTGGTCATCTTCTGGTTTCTGTAAAGTCAGTGACAGACATAAACTTAACACTTCCAAAAATAAATAAGGCTTCAAATTGCTGTATTTATGCATTCATGCTTAATAGTTTTGACTCTAGCTTGTCAATGTGTGCTTGCCTAGTTGTAAACACTACATTTCCTTCATTACAAGGTGCTGTGAGGGTTATATAATTGTTCAGAAAGTGCTTTGAGATAATCAAATGAAAGACAATTACAGGAGTACAAGGCCTTTTAATGTGGTTTCAAGGACAAAGGCTGTGTTACAATCATAATTTTTTTGTGAACAACATCTCTAATAAACTTTAATTTACTTTAAATTGTTAGTATCTGAAAAAAAAGTGTGTTCCTGTGAACTGTAGATGGGAAATGCAGGGTGGTGGTATCGGGTATCTGGGAAGGGTTTCTACTGAAGACATGGCGGAACAGCGAACTCTCTAGTGACCAACCATCCTGCTTCCTGGGTGCCTGAAGTCCTTACTGCTTGCCAGCACTGCTAGTTTCTCTCTGTGCATTTAAGAGACATGTTTCTTGGGATGGGAATCAGAAATTAGCAAATTCTTGGAGTTCTCCAGACGTTGCAGGAATAAATAGGGAGGGCAGGAGAAGGAATTTGGCAGCAGAGGAAGGAAGGGAGCTGAGTATTGAAGTAGGGAAAGAATCTGGTGTTTGCATTTTCAATGGAAGGCTTCCATGAAAGAATAACTGGAAGGGAGAAACACAGTTTGGAATTTGAAGTCTGAAGTATCTCAGATTACAGACGGCACTGAGAACGAATATTCTCCCAGCATAATGTAATCTGGAGTTATTGATTACTTTACAGCTGAAATTTTGTCAGCAAAAGCATTGGAGAATAAATATTATCAGCACTGTTGTAGTCACTAAGTATTTTGTACTCACGAATAACTTCTTCTGATATCTTCAGCTGACATATTCACTACCTTTTATTGTCCTGTAGGAGGATTATGCCATTTTGATGAAAAATGCATTTATGAATCAGCCTACATCTTGTACATCTACAGGAGATCAGGGCACCTTGCCAAGATTATTTTTTTCACACACACATACAAATGTGTGATTTCACTCCTTTTGGTTGTCTTACTATTTATTTCACAACTGCAGCAGCATTTTTTTCTCTCTGACATACTTTTTATGTCTAACCGTTGGGTATTCTCCTTCTGGACATCACTGCCTCCACCAGGTCTTCGCTGATGACACCTGCCTGCGCTCATCCAGAGACAGAGCCAAGCTCACTGCAAGGGTGCCACAATGTCTGAAAAAGAATAGACCTGGGAGGAGAAGCAGCTAACTCCAATTTAACATGGGCAAAACTGAATTGTTACTAACCACTTTGTGCAATTTTTTCCTAGAAAATATTTTTTCTCCCTCTTAGCCAAGGAGCTGACTCCAGTAACCCACAAACTGATCACCTTCAGGCCACATTAGGCCCTGATCTCTGAGGATTTTTGACACTATAAACAACTTGGCAGCAAAAAGAATGGGAGAAAAGGGCTACATAAAGAAACACAGTTCATCATCACTTGTATGACCAAACATCATCTCTCCTGCCAGAACACTCACATTGAATTAATCACTGTTAGCGACAAGTCTGCAAAGCTGCTTAGTGTTTAGAAGAGGGACTACAGAAGACACCAGAGCAAGTTATGTTCTCATGACAGCGTTTTTCTGTGTGAAGACATCCATGGCCCTTTCAAGAAGTTATTCAGGTGGTTCATTTTATTTTGTAGGCAGTGAATAATATAGTGGAAATTTTTACTGATGTTTTTGAGTGTTAAGTCCTACACTGTGAGTCATTCTGTGACCCTGCAGTCTTTTACACACAGTTTCTCCATGCCTTTGAGTCTGAATCTGGGTGCAATGTTGTGAGGAAGTTAATGGAACATCCCCATGAAGATCTGACATACAAAAGCTGACTCTCTAGATACTAAACATTAATATTCAGTGTTCAATACATCTATAGCTAATTTGCACAGCATTTGTATACCTCTTCTTATGGGTACTTTATGCAATATCACTCCCACGTCACTACTTCCAGTGCTGCCTCAAACCCAATTCTGAATGTCAGAGTCCTAGCCAGTACACTGTTTTTTAGGACAAATCCAAAAACATGTAAATCTCAGTGTTTGATGGCTTTCCCTTATTACAAATTATCGGCTTTTCCCAGCCTTTTTTTTCTCCATATACAGAAACTCAGACTAGAAGAACTGCAACAGTTTTCTGGTTAATTTTGTCCTGGGGAAATCCCATTCAAATGCTTGATATTGCTGGGCAGTTTGGAGTTGTAACTTGAGAGAACAGCCTTCACCTTTTTTGAGCTGATAGGGAGATACATGAGACATTTCCATCAGCCTCTGTGTGAGAGAAGAACTCAGATCAGAAGGAAAAAGCTGGCAGCTGAATTAGCATGTCTTGTCGAGTTACCTGATATCAGCTGAGGCATAAACACAGAAGCCACTCAGCAAATTAAATTTAGAAAAACAAAACAAGTAAAAAGTAAAGGGTCACAGTTAACCTCCTAACCCTACTGTTCCTTGATTTTGGTTCAGTCTATTTTGGATCAAGCTCCACATTGTTTTTCAAGAACATTTCCATTGACTGAGCAAATGTGCGGTTTATTAAGTAAGTTGAGAAAAGTAATTGAGATGATGATTAAAAGAAATAGTACAAGAGCTGCAAGTAGTGTAAACATTACAAACGGGGAAAAGCAGAAGAGAAAAACTAAAAAGCAAATAAAAAAATTGAAACAAGATACACATGCCATTTATTTTCTGCTTCTGTACTGTATAACTTTCCCTTGCTCCTCTATTTTCATTTACAGAATAGCAGTCCATCTAGCAGAGAGGTGTATCTTCTCTTCTGCTCTTTTTGTGACTGATGTAGTATGAAAAATAAATCTTAAGACAGTATCAATATTTTATAAAGGTGAACGAAGACAGGGCTTGACCCCACAGCTTACAGCATAAACTCTTGCTATTTTTACCAGAATACATATAAGTTATTTTAGAATGCTTTATGGCCAGTGATTCTATTTAAATGACAGCCTTTGCAGTTATTGATGCTTGGCCTGAGCTGTACAGGGTTCATGGGAACCGTGCATGTTCACTGAAGAGGAGAGCAGACTGGCAGCTATTTGCAATGAAACAGAAGCAACAAATCCTTTTCAGGTTGTTAACTCTACAGATTGCATCCATTCAGGTGCTCCATTTTAGCTATTGCCCCTGGACCCATAGCAGCACGTGTCCAGCAAAAGATGAATAAAACCTTAATTTCACCCTCTGAAGGCTGTGCCCATCATACAGCCAACTGCTCTGGGGATAGGCAATGCGTGGCTATTTATAGGTGTGGCCTGGGGCTTACAGGGGGGCCACATGCAGGCAGGGTGGTGCTTCTCAGAAGCCAGATAAAGCTGCTGCCGTGTGAATCAGCTGGTGAGTCAGCAAAGCCTTTGCCAGGAGAGCAGCAAGCACAGCTGGGGCTGAGGTACCATGGTTACAGCACAGCAAGAGGGACACTAATTGGGTTTCCCAAGTAATAGCCTTTTGTTGCGTCTTTTGGGTCACAGAAAGTGAAGTGCATGGTTTGTGTTTTCACGGAGTGATTTCACATTTGACCTGACAAATTCTTCAAAAATTTGAGGAAGAAGTGATAATTGAAAAATGTTGCAGTATTAGGACTGCATTTAACTGAACTGTTACTTCTGCAAAGGCATTTGAATGGTGTCAGGCATGCAAGGTTAAAAGGGTTTCATTGATTTTGAAATCTGTAAACTTCTGAAAAAGAGGTGTGGGGGAATCAGCTCGGGTGCTCTGGAAGTATCTACAGTCTGACAGTTAAAGGCAGATTTTGTTGAGAAAGTTTGGTTTTGGAAAAGAAACATCGTTCCCCAAGACAGACTGTCGTGGTGCTGGTTTGTATTAATGGGCAGCTGGTCACGGCACGGGGCCAGCAATGCTCACCATGTAGCTGTAAGGAGGGAAGAAGTGAGGCTGAGTTTGTGGGACACAGCAGCTTCTTCAGCCATGGTGTGATGAACAGGAGGTGCTCAGCCTAGCTGAGGAACTCAGCCTTCTGGAGCCAGGTGAAGGGGAACCAAGAAAGCCTACGGGTCTGATAGCGGGATCAGTACCATAACTGAGAAAGAAACAGTGATGCGAATGAGTGGATTCCTAAATACATCTGTGAGAGTGGGAAACACTGGTTCACTCTGTCATGCACACATCTCCCAAAGCATCCCATGCACCTTTTTGCATGGAATAAAAACATACCAAAAGACAAACCAGAAAAGCAGTATCTCCTTACCCGTGCTGCTCAGTTTACTGACTTGATGGTACGTGTGCAGTTCCTTTGCAATACAACTGAGGACCTCTGTTTTCTTACTGAAGTAATTTCCCAGCTGTACCCTCCCATCTTCTGCTTACTGGAGGCTTGTTCTACCTCCACTGTTGAGAGATGGAAGTGATATTGATAACCTGTATTTACCTCACCAGGAAAAAGCATAAGAGCATAGAAGTAGAGCTGTTTCCTCTGCAAACATCTGCTGTCCTAGCATAGCTCTCACCAATTTTGTGCTCACAGTTCTGATTCTAACAGAAACCAGGAAATAAAAACTGTAGAATTAATTTCCACGGTGTCTCACAAAGATAATAAGCAAAGTAAGAGCTGTTCTGGTGTACTTATATATTTGACTGCAAGAGATGTCCTGCCCAACTGAGAGAGCTCAGACTAGATCCCATGGCTGTAAACAGTCAGCCGAAAAATTCTTCTGGCTCCTGGTCCCTTTATTTCGGCTAGAGAGCAGGTGATTGTGGCTGGTGGGGGCAGCATGCTCCCAGCTATTCTTTTGCCAGGATGCCCAGATGCTTTCCCCTGCACACAGGACTTGTTGCATGTGAGTGGTGCAGCACAGCTTGGCCTCTGCCTCTCAGATCAGAGAGTGGCAAATAACTGGCAACAAAGGACAAAGATTAATGAAACCTCCTCTCACACCTCATTTCCCTGGGCTCGGTAGGGATTTGTTGAGTGTGTGGATAGTAATGGTCACGTGTACAAAGAGAAGTACCTGTAGTACCCATATGGGAAGCTCAGGCATATGGTAGAGTGGAGCAGGAAGCATGAGGTCCATGGCCTGTCCTGCTGGATAAATAGAGGTAATGTGGGTTAACAGAAAGCTGGTCATTTTTACTTTCCTGTGGCTGTAGGAAGATGGAATTGGCTAGCTTATGAGTTGTGTCATTAGCAAGTATCTGAGTGTTAGCAGCAAGGTACTGGGAACCTTCCCAAGCTCATTAAACTAGGCCTAGGACTTGCATAAACATTTGGATTTACTGGAAAGCATGTGTGTTTTAGTTGACTGGAAAGTGGTAAATTAATTCAGAGCTGGAACCCCTTTTCAACTGCAGACATTGTCATTTACATTTGAAAATAATGTTGTAAATAACACTATTCCAATGTTCTTTAAGAGCAAATGTGGGATATTATTTCAACTGAAAATTTGTGAAGCCTGCCTAACATGAAGCAGCAAAGCATTTCTGCCTGAAATAGATTGTTCTTTAAAGCTCCAGAGATTGGAAAGAGATTTATTTTCTCTTGGACAGCTGGTACTAACTACATGGATTGCAAAAACATGATTTCTTTATTTTTAGAAGAAAATGATTACTAAATAGTCTGAAGGCTTGAAAAAATAGCACTGGGGTGCCCAAATGTTTGAAATCTCTGACCTGAGTTATATTATTTCTCTTAATCCTGGTACAAAGCCTAATGGCATTGTTATTATTTAAACAAAATGCTTAATATATTTTGGTTCTCCTGCCTGCCAATTTGTAAAAGGGATGATGTTTTATTTGGCTTAGGGATATTAAAGAACACAATGAAAGCCTTGGGCAAATTCTGCAAAACAACAGGGAGACACCTAAGCCTGGACTTGAAAAAGGTGTAAAAAGAGGATGAGTGTTGAACAAACAGCTCTTAATTGTTAATTTCTATGAGCAAGTAGAAAATAGCAGTTAAAGGTAGTTGGGGAATGCAGCAGAAAGTGGGAGGTAGGAGAGGTCTGAGAAAATGGACATGGATAGGAAAATACTGATAATAGATACTCAAGCTGTTCATCACCCCTGGCCTAGAAGTTCACTTTCCAGCTGTCCATGGGCAGTTTACCTGAACTGCTGATTAAACTGTGGGTTTGAAGGCACCACAGCTGACTCCAGGCAGAGCCAGCCCAGGTCTGTGGGGTGGGCTAGCTCCCACCAGCACCACATAAACACATACAGCTGTGGCCCACACTCCAGTGTTTGATGAGTATCACTTAGTAACTCTATGGCAAGCATTAAATCCATTTCTCCAGCATAACATATAACTGTCTAACCATGGGGTTGTTATTTCTTCCTCTTATTTCCATCACCCTTGGTTTTCTCTTTCTCTAAGAAGGTAGGCACACTGTCCCCCAGACTGCGTCATCTCCAGAGCAGAAGTGCCTATGCAGGGAAAATTAGGCATAAATTCATTTTATGCAATTTATTTTGCAGATGGGTATTTGCATGTTTTATGTGCAGCTGAAGTGAACTTTATCATGGATTTCATCTAATTGCCCATGGCCCAGCTCTTGGAAAAAGCTGAACCGACTGGCTGAAGCCTGGATTCAGGACCTGTGTTTACAACATTTGCAGTTTAAGGCTGGCCTCAGCCATATCTGGAGAACAGCATGTGTTCCAGACACTGTCAAAGGCAGCAAACTGCTGAAAAAATCGTGCCAAAGCAACAGCTGAAGCAATGAGAGCTTTCAGTTTCTTATAACTCCATTTAACTGTGTGCTTTGGAGCAACTCATTAAGTAGCAAGCAATCATGAAAGGGGATGCCAAGGATTAAAGGAATCCTGTCGTGAGATAGCAGTGACATTCGCCTGCTGCCTTCCAAGTGACAACGCTTGCCAAGCCCGGGGGAAGTCAGTGACAGCACCGCAGTAGCAGCAGCAATTTAACCAGCAGGTTGGCAGGAATGGGGCCTGCTTTGAATACAAGACTGCTCTAGCCACACTCCCAGCAAGCTCAATCTGTGAGTCCTGTCAAGGGAAAGAATATTATAGAAATCAATTATCTTTTTACACACATTTGTACAGAATCATAGAATCATTTTGGATTGAAAAGATCTTTAAGACCATCGAGTCCAACCATTAACCTAGCACTGCCAAGTCCGCCACTAAACCATGTCCCTAAACACCACATCTACAGTCTTTTAAGTACCTCAAGGGGTGGTGATTCAGCCACTTCCATGGGCAGCCTGTTCCAATGCCTGACAACCCTTTCAGTGAAGGATTTTTCCTAATATCCAATCTAAACCTCACCTGGCATGACTTGAGGCTATTTCATCTTGTTCTATCACTTGTTACTTGAGAGAAGAGACCAACACCCACCTTGCTACAACCTCCTTTCAGGGAGTTGTAGAGAGCAATAAGTTCTCCCCTCAGCCTCTTTTTCTCCAG
>VZRW01011834.1:49548-78648 GCA_013398125.1 Aegotheles bennettii | reverse complement strand
ACATGCAGTGTCACTGGCTCCCTTTATAACTTTTAAAAAGTTATCACCAGAGAAAGTGTAACCCAATTGGCATATATATATTTAGCAGAGTGCCAGTGATTGTATAATCACTCCCCAAATCAGATACCCAGACTGGAAATCAATACTTTTCTTTATCAGTTTTGTCAATGTCTGATGTTTTGTGTAGATACATCCTACTATAAGTGAGGTGAGAAAGCTTTATCCTAATGTATACTGACTCTTGATGGAATTGTTGGCACAAACAATGATTTCTGCCCAACTTTTAACAACAATATACACCTCTCTATCATTTTTATAAGCACATAAGACCTTCATAGCAGCTACAGCCACTAGGTAAGCTCATTGTTAAGGAGGGTAAGCATTTGTCAAGTCCTTTACCTGATCCATAGACTTTGCTGGTGTAATTTAGCAGTCTGTTGCAGAAGCTGGCCAAGACCACACAAGTGCAGCCAGCTCTCTTCAGGATGACAACAGGACTTCTGCAGATCACAGTTAGTCGCTCCCAGCTACACAGCTAACACTAACATCACTAACATCGTTTTGCCTGTGTTTAGTTGCAATTACCAAAAAAGTCATACATTGCTCTTTAAATATGAGGCATGTTTTTCTCTCTTGTTATTGTGCTATTGCTGAATGGCTCTCAGCTCTACCAGCAAGAACTAGAAATGGAACAAATATATTTATGTAATTGTAAAAGAAAGTTATTTCTTTGTGTCTTTTAGGTTTTCCAGTATTCTTCCTTGACAGGATCTGTCTATATATAATAAGTACAAATACAAAGAAGTATGAAAGAAGGCAAATACCTGCCTAATTGCTCAGTTTAATTCAAACACTCACTGAAAGGCAATAAGAATTCTGTGGGTAATGAAAACTACAGATATTCAACTGTCCTCTACTTCTTTCTGCCACCTCTGTTTCTGGAATATTGTAACTAATTTTGTAGTGGACAAACAGTTAGAGATTTAAAAATTAAGTTAATTTGATGTGTCAAAGTAAAGCTCTCAAAATATTTGACAGTAGAAACCCCTCTCTTGCTGGAACCTAGGTAAATAATGTGTTAATTTTAGTATTTAATAAAAGAAGAAAATATTACTTCTAAAATTTTTGCTTTACTCCTATATTTTAAATATTATGTTCTATATTGCTGGTCTTCAACACATATATGAGAGACACACTTCATTTTTAGATTTAAAAGTTAAATGGTGAATTATTATTTTTAAAGAAAGCAGCTTAATATGTAAGGTTTTATACTTTCTCATTTGTTTTCAATGTTACTTGTTCTTATTTAGGGTAAGATGACCATTTTCAATGCCGTTAATCTACACCTGAAATACCGTAGAGAATCTTAACATATATTTTTAAAATTATTTCCAAGGATGAGTGAATAGTTGTTCTGTTTATCAAGATAGACTAGGTAACTATGCTACTTAATTCTCCTATCCAGGATCTTAATAGTTTACAGTCCACTATGTATCCACTGTTTGAGTCCATTTGCTCTTGCCAAGCTGCCTTTAATTTCTTTTAGATTCTTTTATGTCAATTAATTTATTTATTGACTTTTCAGTGGCATTGTTTTTCCTGTGTTCCTGGATTTGCCCGTTTTTCACATATACATTTGACATTTCAGATGTCTGTTAAGTTTTTACTGTGCAAGCAATTCTGTCACCTGTTCCTCATGTCTTTCTACCTGTGGTCATATGACCCTGGCAGCAGAGGTTACATCTGTACTCTAGTATTGCAGAATCAGCATTACTTAGGTTTGAAAGGACTTTAGGAGGTCGTCAACTCCAAGCCTTCAGTCAGTGCTTAATCACAGCCAACCTATTAGACAGGAATGCATAAACATTACTGTTAGACCATACTGTTCCACCATATAGGTACCACTGAGTTAAATGCACAAATATAGATTACAAAATTAGAACCAATGAGGAGATTACATGGTTAGTTTTACCTTTGCTCCTGGTGGAAGGTGTTCAAAATGAGAAGTAGCTCATCATTGTGCAAATCAGTATGAAGAGGCACTTCTCTACTTACTATAGAACTGATATAACACGAAAACGGTGTTATATTTTCATCTCACTTTTAGAGCAGATTATTTATAGACTTAAATACAGATAGCAAAGGAAATAGAAAAAAATCCCAATGACCATATTGTTAAATTAATCGTGACACAAATACATTTACAAGCATATTTTTGTATTAGTAAGATATTTTCTAAGTGCTACAGAACACTCTATTTTAAAAGATGATGTCCACTTCTATATCATAACTTGCAAGGTTTCAAACAAAAAGAAACCTTCTCTGTTATAGCTGAAATATTTGTCATTTAAAATTTATTACAATATATTAAAATTAAAGTCAGTATGTGAGCATGTTAATAATTCTTATTTGTTATCACAACAGTTCACTTATTGAAATGATGGAAAACTATAGGTGTTATCTACAACACAAATAATAAATCACAGTTTCTTACTTTACCTTAGTTTACCTTTCATGTCTGAATTTTCATATGGAAATACTCTAATTGGCAAATATATTGTTAAGTAACTACAAAGCTGTCAACAAAAGATTGAAAAACATGAAGGGCTCTAAGAAGCTGTAGATTAAAAATGTCTACAGGAAAAGAAAAAAGCAAAAAGTGAATATTATAATCAAGTATATAGCACATTTCCAGCTTCTCACCATGCTTCCATAAACACATTTAATGTAAAAAAAAAAAAGTACAAAAAAAATCTGCAAATATTTTTTGCCCTTTAGTATCTTTATACATGAAGGTAGCCCTGATGAGATCTGTGAGAAAGTATTTTGTATAAAAACACTCATCTTCAGAAGCACCAGGAGGACTGAATTGTAACAATAATATAAACTATTAAGAAACCCTCTGAAGGTAAGGATTTACCTTGGTGTGTAACCTGTTGTAAGTGATAGGAGAATCAGGTCCTTACTGTATGTCTCTAATGGTAAGTAGCACTTCATTGTTTTAAGTGAAAGCTGTAGCTACATAACAGAGTGCATAACCTCATAATTTCTCATTTTATGAAAATGCTAACAGTATACAGACATCAGAAACTAATATAAACTATTAACACAATACTCAGACAAACTGAAGTGGTAAGTACAAATAAAAGTATCTGTGTTGGTTGAGTCCTGGAGTGATGTCTGATTTATCTCACAGAGCACTTAGAATTCAGTGTCTAATTCTTTTTTTCTCAGCTCTAGATCACTGGTCATGTACTTAGCTACACAAATCTATTTCAATAAACAATGTGCTTATGTGTTTTTATTCACTCTGCATGGCTGCAGTCCAACTCCGAGGGAGTGGGGGTAAGGACATGATAAAGGAAGAGAAACACAATTATCTTTGTCAGAAGAAATGAAAGGGGCAGATCTTCAACTGATATATCTTAATATATTCCATTGCTGTAATACTTTAATCTATTAATACTGAATTCACATAATGGAAAACTTTGGAACAAAGTAGTCTGATGAAATTTGCAAGGTATCACTGCAGCAAATTGTGTGTCATATTATCTACATTTCCATAAACATTGGGCCAAGTACTCAGAAGTAACAACTGCTGCATTTTCAGTAAGTGACTCAAATCAGGAGAGTGCATGTCACATCAACCAAGATTTTTTCACACAAGGAAATCAATATTGTTTATCATAACCATATGACCTGCAAAAGAAGAGGATATGAATTCCATTTGCCTTTTAGTTACAATTAATACATAACCAAAGACATGACATAGTGATTTAGACATACTTATTGTATCTTCTTCACATATTCTCCATTTAAGCAAGAGTGACATAAACCCCATACTTTAACCCTCTGGGATTGATCCAAGGCATAACAACTACTAGATCACAGTCAGCCTTCCTTTTAGAGTGCATCTATGGTCAGATACTCCCACTAGCTCTAGCTACTCTCCGTTGCTGTCTGATGATTGGTAGCTTGGAGTGTCCCTACAGCTAAACCAAAATACCCTTCCAGACTAGTGTTCATGCTCAGATTAATAGCCCTTAGATTTAGTGAAGGACTGCAGATTTTTAAAAAATTTGTGTGTTTTTCCCGTTACTTTTTCTGGTAGCTGGGACAACTGAGACAGAAAATATTTATTTTTCTACACAGCCAGATTGAGGAGGGCAGAGTAGTTTGATAATCTTTTTCCATCAGTTCTATGTATAGTTTAGTGTATAACATAAGCTCTTAGCTTCTTAAAGGTCTTAGCTTTCAAGTCACTCCACTAGCCTAGAATACTGGAGAGAAGGTCTTCTGCCTTCTCTGAGGTTAGGTTGCACATGTACAGAGTGGGAAAATGAGAGTAGGTACATATTTCCTTCAAGTTCTAGGCTATCAATTTACTTCTATTCCATCAGATATGCTTTTCTTTTACACTGTGCAAAGTAGTGGAAAGAAAACAGCCATGAGCTTGTATAGTTTTCTCTGTGGCTGAGGCTGAAACATGACACGCTATGGGCAATCTGACACTTCCACTTGAATAACAAATATGCTTTTTGATAATTGCGGAATATCAGATGTTGGACTGAAAAATTAATTATCATTTCATTATTTATCAAGGACACAAATGCAACTTCTTTTGTAGTAAAGGAACTCAACATAATGATTTTTACAAAACATTGCCTTTCTGTCCCTCGTAATGAGACCACAGTCTGTATGAGCTATCTGGTAACTAACTAATGATGATTGAAAGCTCACAAAAAAGAAAAAAGATATTAAAAGTAATGAAATAATATGTATTTATACAAATTCTTCCATCTGGAATGTGTCATGCATTACATTGCAAAAGTGAGCTGATGCAGAAATTGAAAAAAATATTTTTTTGCCACTGGAGAAACTAAATGTATGACCTGAACACCAAAGTAAATCTCTGGCTGTGTTAAAAGTAGTTATGTAAACTTTAATAACTAGATAAAATTGGTGTTACTGTAACATCTCATTCAAATCACACAAAAGTAATAACTGTATAGAACTCCACTAACAGTGAGCAAGAGAGCGTTAGTTTAACAGAACATCTGTGAGTTTTAACAAGAATAGTTTCATAATGGTTTCTAGGAAATCTGTCTTAAGTGTTAAGATAACAAGTTTAATTGATAAAATCAACTTCAAGGGGAGGGTTTTAAAGAAAAAAAAAAGGAGCAACATAAAATGTAGCACACATTTATCCTTAACTCTTAAAATGTAAATTGTACCTATACTAATTTTTAAGTGATTTTTTTTAAATCATAATTGAAGTTTATTTCTTAGTTAATCAGAAAGATCAATTAAACTAGTCCTGTGATTATCTGAACTAAAACTTCTTCCAAATTTGCAATTGCTAAATACAATTTAAGGGATCAAATATAACCTCTCTCTTTTTCTGATTACTGCAAATGGAACTTAAACTACATAAAAAAATTATAACTTTTCTTCTTTGAAATACATATTGCAGTTTATGACTGTCCAAAGCTTATGCTTAGTAAAAATAAAGGAACAACAAGATAAAAAGGGCTCTAAATCATGTGACCTTCTTGTGGACTCATCCCTCTTTTATTCATTCTAAATTTCAGAAATTCCTGTTGTGGCAACTGTTTATTTCTGTTGTGTGGTGCTGAACTTCTTTGTAAAAAAAACAAAAGAACAAAAAAAGCTGGCTTCTGTTTAAGGTTACTTACCCACTGCTTATCCTAAAATAAACCTAAAACAAGTATGGAAATCTCTGCCTGTGATATTGCACCTCTGAACATTTCCAGATTCACAAGGCTGGGTGTGTGCTTGGTTTTGCTCTCACTTAGGCTAACTCTGAAGGGAATGCAAGTCCTTCCATGTTGCTTCTTCTCAACAAACATACCCCAGTTTTCATCACAAAGAAACCTCATGTATGGGTAAATTTAGACCCATGGTGTGTTCCACCAGGGTACCTGTGCAGGCAATGGAGATGCTGAGACTTTGGGACATGACACAGCACGTGCCAGTGACACCTCCACTGATTTCAGTAAAGACAAAAAAACTAATCTGAATTTCAGATAGTTTTAGGTGAGATGACTCCCCCAGTTTTGTAAAATGAGTACTGTCTTTTCAGTGTTTCTTTTAACAGGAATGGGCTGAAGGAGACACAAGGCCATTTAATGTCCTCCTATCCCCATGATGTTTCATATAGTGACCTGAAAGTATATATTGTCAACATAAACATGCCTCTGGGAAGTAGTGTTGTTGATTCCTATGCTGAGTGGATCACTGCTCTTAGCCCTTTGCTGTATCATTCTGTTCCATATGACCCAGAACGAGTCCACATCATGGATTATCATGTAATCATACAAAGTAGTGGCAGATATTACACAGATATAAAAACTTTCTTTCATCACTTCATAAAATGTTAATTTACCTCACTTGATGAGAATAAACTCAGTAGTGTTAACTGTTTTAGAAAACAGTAAAATGTAGTAAGTGTTTATATAGCCTGAACAATTTTTTAGCATTATGTTTGAGAATATCAGTAAGCGTATTTCATACAGATTACTTAGAAAAATATATTCCTAGGATTAATTTTATATCCAAGCACAAAAAATAATAAATAAAAAACTGGAAAGAACCTCAGAGATGCACTGAACATTTGCAAACTTCCTCTTGATCTCTATAGCAGCCCTTCATTTTCAGTGGCTCGGAGTACACATCCTGATCTTTTAATTAGATTTGCTGTTCTTATATTACCAGATAGCATTTTACAAGGTAATACCAGTGTTTTTTATAATATGCATATTTATTTGCTTTCTGTACTGTTTATACATTTGAAGTTAACAGGTATGCATGAGAAAACATGAGTTAATGAAAAACTTTAAGTATCATAGTAATTACTATTATTTTTTGTGTTTTCTGTTAAAATTTGGACCCATGCATTTGCCTTTGTCTTCAAGGGAGATAAAATGTAGCAGGTGATAGTCACAGAGTAATCAAACAAAACTTATTAATACTTAAACAGGAAAACAGCCCTATGGTGAAATATGGGTTTCCCTGCAGTAAAATATAGTCCAGCTTGAAACCAAGCAGCTTTAGAAAGATGCAGATCTGATATACAGAAAAATAGTAAATAAATAAATAAATAAATAAATTAGCTTTTTACCCCCTAAATACAGGAAGTATTCATAAGAAATTTTCACTGGATTAATTTCCCACTAGTTTGCCTGTACTAATATTCTTAATATAGGTTGAACACTATATCTGACTGCTCAGATAGTGCCAGGTGAGCGCTTGCAGAACAGAGATGGAATACATGTAAAAAAAAATAATCCTTGTTGTCATTGTTAATTAAACTTTGAAAGTGAAAACAATATTATAAATGGCTATGGCTACAGAATTAAAATTATTTGTTGACTCTTATGCAATCACAACTAGCTTTCAGATACAGTTAAAGCTACTAATTTAAATCCAGTTGCTCTTAATTTAAATCCAGTTCATACAACAACCTGGCATGGGAAACGATATAATTGCTCAAAGTAATGTGGTTTGGTGAGTTCTTCCTCATCTATGTGTATATGTGCTTTGAACATATCATTGGACATAGCTCATTTATTTATTGCATAGCTCATTTATTTATTGGTCCATTCAAAGAAAATAATGACACTCAGAATTTGGCAGAATAAAACTTTTCTTCCAACCACAGTGTAAAAATGTATTAAATTAAAACAACTTTACTACAAACATTATAGGTACTTCAGTTATTACAACAGGAGCAGAAGTTGTTTTGATGGAGTGTGTAAAGGAAATATGACAAATCTGTTAAGAAGCATGTTTCTTTAGTTATTTTTTCCTCACAGAATAGTTCAATATCTAAAGTTATCATGCAGTTATGCAACATGTAGGAGCATTGATAGTGACTTTGATTCAAAACTTATAATTCTATTGGAGTATCTCATATAAACACATATCTAAATTTTTACTGAATTTATGATGGAGGTTTATTTGGTACTTATTTCCAAGTAGCTATAGATCAACATTTTCTGTAAAACTTCACACAATAGAAGACTAGTAGCATTAAAGACAGACAAAAGAAGGGAAAATCAATCACATAACTCAATGAGCTAAAAAGAATGAGAAGTATTAAAATAAAAAACAGAATGATAAATCAAGCAGAATTTAGAACATCAAAAATGCTAAAGATTTTATGACCTTGACATTTTTCTTTGGATAGTTTCACAAAGAAATATTTAATGTAAAAAGGTGCAATGTAAGCACTTCTTAGAAACGTGTAGCTAAACAATTTCTAGTAGCTGCTGGTGAGCAGAAAAAAAATCTCATATTTTAACACTTAATGAGGAAGATTATGGATTTATTAATATTGTAAAATGTTATATTTTGAATGCACTGTAGTCTTATAAGTCAAATACCATGCTAAGATGAAATAACAATTTTACCACTATGTGAATCAATTTACTGTATTGTACAATGATATTTGGCACAGACGCATGTGTATGCACATGTACAAATACAAAAGAAAAAGTTTAATGTCAGTATATATTATATGCTGCTAATTAATTAGAGTTCAACCTTTCTAATTTTAGATGGTTTTACTGAAACGCTGAAGTTCAGTTATTGTTTTCTTACATTTCTTTTATGTTCAGTAGACAGAGATTAATTACCTTCACAAGCACTGGCATGCAATACTTTGCACTGTTAAACAGCTGGCATGGTTCTTGACCCAGTCTGACTTAGTCAAGCAGCATTCTCAGAAACAATATCCAGGCATGGTTCAAGATCAGACAATTCCAATTGAATAGGTTGAATACCACTACCTGTATCTGGGGGTAAGAGAATTTATATGCTTAAGCACAGGTTGTACCACCACAGCTGGACTTTGGGGCCACAGAGTAGTTACTGTCCTTTTTTAATTACTAGAGAGACTCAGGGACAGTGGAAAACATTGATTCAATTTTATTAGTTTCGATATCACACTAGTTCCTTCTTGCTAATGCATTTCACTTATAACATTATCAGACTAATATAGAATTTTAATATAGATCTTATAATAAAATCTCTGCTCAAACCTATTGTGGTTTAAGGCTAAAAAGAGCTTTATAATTTGATTTGCTGATTCTATATAATTTTTAGCTTTTTATTAATATTCTACCATCTCCTGTCCTACTTATTTTACTTATGATCTTTTTGGAATGAGATATAGAGAGATAGACACATACTGTGTAGGATTCCCGGTTTCTGCTGTGGTTTGCAATCACTATTCCTGTTCAATGGATGGATATATATTATTTGAGAGATGTGATGTCTAAAATATTTATCCTTCTGTATTCTTAACACCTAAAATCTAGTTTATGTAGGGATATGAAACATTTACAGTGATTTCTCCTCCAAATCAGAACTTATGAGATTTGATGAGGTGGTACATTGAGGAACACAAGTGAAAGAAATAATTATTACTTTCTAAGTTTGATTAGTAAAAAACAAAAAGGACAGGGAAAACAGACAGGTAACATGAAAATGCTGAGGACATTCAAAGAAAACATATATAGTGCAGAAATCTATTTGTCTTTTTTGAGTGATATTGCTAGTAGGTCAACTTGGGCTAACTCATACATTTTTACAAGGTTGACATTCAATTGAGTTTAGCTTATGCAAAAAGTATTTTGGTGCTACATTTGCTGATACGATCATATTCCTTTCCTTCTTTCACTATTACTTAGATTTGAGAATGGTTAAGAGTCTGTGCAAGGGCATATTTTTATTCACAGTCATTGTCAGAGAACCTGCGAAGCACAAAGGCACAGCAAAATCTCTCAGAATAGATGAAGTAAAGAAGCTATTTAAAAGCTGATAAAAGCAGAGAACCAATGTATGTCAGATATATAAATCACCAATTTGTAACCATAAAAGGCTTCATGCTTTGGTCAAATGAGAAAAAGTGTTAGTTCCATGGAAGCAGCAAAATTAGTTTTATAAAATGTGTTTGGGAGAAAGATGAAGCCCCATGGGTTTTACTGCAGCAAGAATCTGTGACACATCCCAGTCTGCAGCTACGGGAGCCTATAAAACAGAACATAATATACAGAACATAATTTTCTATACAGAGTACAGCAAATATGGCAAAATACAACAGAAGTTGTAGTGCACAGCTTAGTGAATAAGTGGTGACTGACTTCCAGCCTCTGAAGACAACTACACAGACTCCACCAAAACTGCCTTAATAAATTTTCAATATTGTAATCAAGTATATCCATAACAGACCGTTTTCATTGTTTTTTCACATTAAATACCCTGCAGTTTCATTGTATTTTTTGCTTTAATCTATTGTGTAGTTTGAATGTGGCTGAACTTTAGAAACAGATTATTTAGAATATGTATAGTGAGAGCTGTTAAGTTGTAGTCCATCCTAAATCTTCTTTTTCAGATACTTACAAAACAAGCTGAAGCAGAAACACACAATTAATGTCATGAAATAGAGATATTTTACAATTACTTAAGTAATTTGTTCTTCATTTATTCAAGCAATCAGTTTACATATCCTGAAAATTTGTTATTGAAAATTGTATGCAAAGTTTGATTCTACACTCATTTAAAATAAAATAAAATTCTATAAGCATGTCATTTTAAAATTACAATTTTACTTGATACATAGACTCAGTATCCCAACAAACACAAAAGATTATTTCATTATCCTCAGTGTAATATCCAAACCCATGGAAAGATAACAAAGACAATAAAGTACATTTTTAATGAAATTTCATCTACAGTTTCTCCTCTCCTGTTAAAATGTTATGCATTGTGTTTTTCAGCCCACTCCTTGTTTCTAATGCACCTGGGCAGCTTTTAACTTATTCCTAATGAGGAAACTGATTTGAAGGAGTGAAACATCCCCACCTTGCCTTTATTATTAATAAAAATTGGGAGTTTAACTCCTTTGAGCATACATGAATCTTTTTCTTATCTTTGAAAACAGAAACCATTTGTCCAACCATTTATTCTAACACCTACCCTGTGGCCAGGCAGCTTTTAACTTACTTTCTTTTACTGAGTGAAGAAAAAAACCAACAAAGTGAAAGTTGAAGTGCTTCATCCATGGTTAAAAAAAGTACTGAAAGATTGAGTCAGGTAACTTAGTTGTTATGAATATATTATATAGTGAAGGTACTTTTTCCTTCTTTCTCAGCTTACAAGGTCAGATGTTTCAATTTCATTTTTTTGTTCCTGATAAATGAGCTTGCTTTTCCTGTACATGTACCAAAACAAGTGTTTGGGGCTGTGTTTTTTTTATTCTGGTTTGGGTATTTTTTAGTTTGTTTTTCTTGTTGTTTTAACATTTACACTTTCTAGCCAAAGTGATTTTGATGTAGGTTATTAATAGGGAAAAATGACATGAGAGAGCAAAGAGATACTTAGAATAAAAACAGACCTTACATAACACTAAGATAGTGAGAACTGAAGAAAAACACATCCCTAGTAGTCATCAGCTAGTCCTTGAGAAACAGGACTGCAAGAGAAATTGAAAGGGATGAGAGGGAGTACTCCTATAGCTTATCTTGGTGAGAACTGCCTATATCCTTGAGCAGTAGGTAGAAAACACTGACTAATTGGACTTACCTTATTAACATACTGTTAACATACCATTATCTTACTAGAATACCCACCTACAGACTAGAAGGACCCCTACTAACAATAAAGCCCTTCCTTTCTGAGCATGCGTAGTGAAATTTTTAAGCACTGTCACTTTAAATGGAAGAGAAGAATTAATTAACCAATCACATACATGAGTCATAGAATATATTTAAAATTAAAGTAGTGTTACATAATTCTGTGTATAAAAGTTGCCTCTGTGTTTCAGGAAGCTGAGATAGCTTTGTGGGATACTACCTAGCTCCCATTTC
Organism: Aegotheles bennettii; assembly: GCA_013398125.1. Taxonomy (NCBI): domain Eukaryota; kingdom Metazoa; phylum Chordata; class Aves; order Caprimulgiformes; family Aegothelidae; genus Aegotheles; species Aegotheles bennettii. The sequence continues at coordinate 66,757 of VZRW01011834.1, read as the reverse complement.
TGTGCAGAACTGGAATTAAAGCAAATATATTGACTCTGTGTGTGGATTGGCTTTTTGCATGCAGCTTTTGGGATAACAGTTTGAGAAAACTGAAGGTATACCATAACCAAATGACTTAAATTCTGAATTGGAGAGGGTTTTATGTTTGTTTCTTTACTTTTTTCACTAAGAAAGAAACTTTAATACAACATTTGGTAAATTTTAAAATTTGCTCTCTGATCTTAATCTGTGCAGAAGGTAATTTTTTTATCAGCACTGGGATACTTTGCAGTGCACTATAGAGAATGAAATTAAAATTCAGAGTCTATCTCAGCAAGGACAGAATGAAAAAGGGACTGTCTTAATTGTATTTGTTGACTGGTTTCAGTAAACCATTCATTAATATTTATTAAAAAAAAACCCAAAATATGTAGATATAACTGTACAAGATCAATTTTATGTTATTGCATGCAATAAATTACTCCAGAACAGAAATGCATATATTCAGCACTATGTTTAATTCAGAAGTCCTAATAAATGGAACTAATATAAATTAGATGTTAGCCTTCCCTTATCTAAATATAGAGCAATGTCAATAATAATTCTTAATGCCATCATTTATGCATGATCATTCCTTTACCTTTAATTTTTAACCTTAGGTCTTCTTCAGTCATTGTCAAATGGAAAGAAAATTGCTAATTCAGAAAGGTTGAAATTCACTATAACATAGAGGCTAATGCCTTATTTATATACCACTTAAACCTTATTCTGAAGGTTTAAGTAGGATTCAAGAGATGAAGTGTCCTGTGTCATATCTCCACATAGAAATTTCTCCTTATCAAAATCTCAGCTGTTGCAAAAGGTTTTGGGTACTCTGTGAACTGAGAAAAAAATCCACTCAGAGCTCATATACAGACCCACATTAACAGTTTTGTTTCTGAAGTAAAAAACACATTTATTATTGATAGGTTTTAGCAGAAGTAGTTATGCTTATCACTCCCTGATATTTATTTTTTTTAAAAGTAAGGCCACAGAATTAATAAGTCCCATCTGCATGCACAAAAGATATGACACACGGAACAAAAAACATCTGAAACAAAACTATGCTTCCTTTCAGAAGCAATAGGGGAAATTAATGTCATCAGTAAGCTGAAGACATAAAGAGATTCAAAATTAAAAATCCTTTGAAAGCTTCCAACAAGATTCCTATAATCAGCTGGAAGATAAGTAATGATCAAAGCCCTTTAAAATAATATTGCTCACCCCATTAGAACTGCTTAAATGTACCCTACCATTCACCAGAAATTATACAAGATTACTGCAGAAACCACGCCATTGTTTCAGTAAGAAACCCAGATGTTTTAAGGGTAGACTTCACAACTCGCATAAGGCTAAAAGTCAAGACAAAAAAAGAAACTAAACAAAAGCATAGCACCCCTTCAAAAAAACAGCTGAAGTTACAATCTTTAATTATTGCTAATATAGCACTTCATAGGTGTTAATTGCTCTGACAAATTGTTTTGTATTTAAGTTGAGTCATGGAAGGGGAAAGAAAGAGAATGCTTTTCCCAATGGAGTGAAATTAGGATTTTGTTTATTTTGTTTTGTTTTGTTTTTCTTAAGCAAAGATAGTATAATCCTATTGTTTGTTCGGGGTTTTTTTCCTGTAAAATCTCTCTTCTTTTGTTAAATGTCATCTTGGCTATACTGTGGCTGGTGAAAAGAAAAAAGCACTGTTCTGCATACTTCATTACCAATATTGTCCTGTGAAATAGCTGCAAGGATGTTACACACAGCAGTGTCAAGTTAGGATCTGAAAACATTTCTAAGCAGAAGTCCAGAATAATGTATGTGTGACAGTTAAATATTTGAGATTTATAATCTGATGCATGGTGTGCTTTTAATAGCAATGCTGTTATTGCCTTTGTCGATAACAATTTGAAGTGGTCACCTTGTCTCCTCCTTTAAACATTCAGAGCTTGCTCATATGGCATTCTTTATTACCATTACTTGTAGAGGGAGGAAGTTTGCAATGTTTCAGAAATTGCTTGGTGCAAGCTGTTTCAAAGGCAATGTCAACTTTTATTGTATGCAGTGTGCAAACTCAATTTGGTTGTCACATTTATTTACTTAGATTTAAAGACATACAAGTATAAGAACACCTATTCTTTGTTTCAGGCATGCTTGTCAATATAACTGCAGTGCAAAAATCTACATGAATTCAAAACAGCAGCATACATCCCTCAAATACTCATATTCAAACAAGACAAACACTACCCAAATTCAATCAACACATTTCCATTTTACCGATATCCCAAATATGTTGTGTACTCAAAAAACCTCAAACCACAACTGCTTGAACATCTTCCTTAAATAATTGATGACACAAGAGTAGATGTGAAATGTAGGAGATGCCAGCATGACAACTGCTTAGAGTTTTGCAGTAAGAATGTTCCAGTAGATCAACTAAGGTAGCTGGGCATGTTATTTGCAAGGGTGAGGGGGAAGGAGCCAGTAACTTAACTGCTTCTTCTAGCATCTGATTCAGAACAATAATAACAACCCCTGACATGTCTCAAACAGCAAAGAACATGTGCTATAAATTTGCTGAAATGTGAGAATACGCTCAGCCTAATTTAACCAAAGTAAATATATGGTGGCCTTCTGGCTTTAATGGATGTACACCATGTGTAAATTTGGCTACTGAATGGGATTTCATACTTTCTGTTTGGGACTAATTTAGGCATCAAGATTTGACACAAATCAAAGGATTTGTAATTAAGAGCTGATAGTCAATAATTCCAGAGTATCACATAATCACAGAATCACAGAATCACAGAATGTTAGGGGTTGGAAGGGACCTCGAAAGATCATCTAGTCCAACCCCCCTGCCAGAGCAGGACAACCTAGAGAAGGTCATACGGGAATGCAACTACTTGGGTTTTGAATGTCTCCAGAGAAGAATAATCCATAACCTCTCTGGGCAGCCTGTTCCACTGCTCTGTCACTCTCACAGTGAAAAAGTTCTTCCTTATGTTCACCCAGAACCTCCTACGTTCCAACTTGCACCTGTTCCCCCTTGTCCTATCACTGGACATCACTGAGAAGTGCCTGTCTCCATCCTCCTGACACTCACCCTTTACATATTTATAAATATTAATGAGGTCACCCCTCAGTTTCCTCTTCTCCAAGCTAAAGAGACCCAGCTCCCTCAGCCTCTCCTCATAAGGGAGATGTTCCACTCCCTCAATCATTTTAGTGGCTCAATGAATGACCAAGAATATTGAAGTCAAGAAGCCCAACATTTGGTACTGTGAATAATTTTCCTTTTCAGATATTTCCTAATATATTGTTTGTCCATTTCTCCTACTACATCATTTTCATATGTAAATTCACATAACTGAAATCCTATTAGGTTGTTTAATAAAGTTGCATTTTAAGGAGAGAGATGCATAAAGCACTCATATCTACCCAAAACTATACCTCTACTGAAAGTTTTAAATCAAAACGATCTCTTGAGTTCAGTCTATAGTTAAATGTTTATATATTGCAACACTTGTGATGGGCAACAATTCAATTATTCAACAAAGGAATTACTTAATTGGAAAATAAAATTCCATAAAATTACTAATGACATGACTGGTTGTGAAAAGAGGAATAGATAACACAGTCTAGACCAGAGCTGAAGACCATTGAATTTTAATCGAAATCTGGGATTTTTTATGCTAAGGACACTGAAGTCTTATTCAAAATCTGGCAATCAAACATACTTGTGAGGTTAATTCACTTAACACATTTCCTTAATCCTTCTAAATTAAGCAAAGGAAAAATATTTTAGGTGTTATATTTCTTACTGAACAGTAATTGAAATAAACCTAAGACTGGAGCTTTATTAACTGAAAGGATTAGATGAAAAATTTTGGATTTGTATGAATCACAGGTTGTAGATCCTACTATTTTAAATTATACCACAAAATTTAATTGAAACTCCTTGTCTTTGTAGAGTTTTATAGAAGTAACTAATTGTAAGGTACTAAAAGAATAGATAGTGCTGTATTTACTCCAATTAAACAGGAGTTTTGATCTTTAAAGACTCAAAGTATTGAAAAGTGTCAGATGTGTACTTATCTGTAGATTTGCCTTTGAGTTACAGCAATAGATGAGGTAGAAAATTAAAGCAATCTTCAGGCTCTCTAGTAAGTGGTAAATGTATTAAACTTGCTTAAGCATCCTGCTTCTTGTGTGTGGACTGAATTCAGTAATAAGCCTCAAAGTTGTATTTCCTGCTAAAATTAATTAATTAAGCTATGTGTTCGGCTGCATAGCAGTTAAAATTACTCAGTGAGTACCCTAGAGCATGGAGGCACATCTAAATGAAGTACATGCATTATGAGTATTACAAAGGATCATGGAAAAAAAATGTGTGGGTTGTTTGGGGTTTTCTTTGTTTGTTTGTTTAGGTGGGTGGGTGATTTGCTATTTTTTCTGTTAAAGCACAAACAAAACAGTCTCAAGAAAAAACAAATCTAGAATTATTTCTGAAGGAAAAGTTCTTGTATATGTTCTGGACATGAAATTCAGGGAGTTAGTTATGTGATTCCAAAGTTCTTCAGTGGTGACATAGTCCATAGGATCTAAAGGGCAATCTTGACATACTGAAATAAATGGTCAACTTGTAAAGGACTTAGTAAAATCTGAAGTTTGTTCTGAATGATTGCACACTTCACTAACTTTATAATATATAAGTAAATATGACTAGGATATTTTAGTAAGATATTACATACGGTTTTAAAACTCTGCATAGCATCTAACAAGTTTTCCCCTCATCCTGCCCTGATTTTGACCCTGCACAGTGTAAATGTAGTCAAATCATACTGTTGCATTACAATAACAACTTAAGATGTGTTTTAAAGTATGTTGTGAAGTGACTGCAAAAATTCTCAGAATAGTTCATTATTGTTTAGCCAGCTTCCATAACCACCCAGATTAAGCATATTGTGGCTCAGATCTCATGTGACTCTATTTTTTTGGTAGGGTTTTTTTACAAGTAACATCTGTCCTTTACAGCCTCTTCACAGTATCCAACCACTCTGACAGATGTTTCCAAAACCATACTGTCTGCTAACATTTAAAGAAATACAGTATTTGCATAAACACTGGGAATTCCAATCTTAGTACTTTCCATACTGTTTTAATTTTTTTAAATCAACATTTTTTGTTCTATACCCATCATTTTGTTTTGCTCCTCATAAAGCAGACATTGTGTGCACACATCTGTTAAATCTGGGCTGCATTTATTACAGTTCTGCTCTTCCAGAAACAGGAAGGATTAATTACCACAGACTGGCTCTAGAAGAACCCCCGTGTTTCTTAACACACAAAATTAATTCAGAGTTGACAAAACTCTTTCAGACACAACCTGCTTCCTGCTGATGGTGCTTTATTAGCATATTCTTCCCAGAAAAAAAATGCCTCATAGACCCTTTTTACCTCTCCTCAGAGTTCAATTTGTAAAGCACTGAGTGACAGGCAGCAAAATGGCTTGAATATATCTACGGCAAGTTGCCAAATCCTTCCGATAGAAGCACTTTGGAGCCTTTGTTCCGAGTACATTAAAGTCACAGAAGGTCCATGTAGTGTAGACAGTACAGGGCAGGCAGGATGTTCACAGTAAGACAAAACAGCAGGTGATAAATGACATTAAATAACAGTGAGAATTTACCACAGACTAAATTAACTACTGGAGTGAAATGTTCTCAGCTCTAAGGCTATATTAACAGTGAATTTATAATCAGGTGATTATAATTCTTTTTAGTGTTCAAGAGAGTCTATATGTAAAAATTATCAAGACAGCTCTATTTAACTCCAGAGACAAGCTGCTGGAACGGGTTCTAAAAACGATAGAGAATAACTCTTCTTTCCATCCTTATTGAGTAATTTATACAATAAGTACTTTAAAGTGAATTTGATTGTTGGATACCTGCCGTGCTCCGTTTCATGAAAAATTAGAGCCACACTGAGTTGTTCCTAGCTGATCGAATGCTTGAAAAGCAGCTTGTTTCATTTCAGTTTAAGAAACTTGCAAATGAATATTTGCTAGCTCTGAGATGAGGGGGAAAAAAGTGAATTGTTGTTTTTGTATATAAATTCTTATTGAGTTTTTTGTTTCATGATGAACATTATAATTTAATTGAGAAACTATATAACCATTCAACATTACTTCACAGTCTCTTGATACTGTCTGGGTATGTGACTTTTTATATTAGAAAAAAATGTTTATTTGTAATAACTTCAGAATCCCAAGGAAAAAAAAAAATAATCTTTTTTTGGCTTCCTGTATTTAATGAATATGTTACCATGCATTTGTCTAGTGCTCTGTTCTCCACGTGGAAAGACAATTTTTCAAGATTCACTATAGACTTCTTTTTTCCCTGTTTCATTTGCCTAGAGTTAACACAGCTTCTCTAGAATATCTGGCAGAATCTGCACATTTTTGGGGGGAAAATAACACAAATAAAGATAGTATAAGAACCTTAACAACCACTGAATATCAAAATCAATAAAGAAAAACAAGACAAATGCAAGAGGCGAAGACACAATGGATAAGAAGCACTGTGAATGAAGGCCTAAATGCTGTTTTTTAAGACTTGGTGTTATTTCCACTTAAAATTCAGCTTTTTTGATATAGGACCACTGTGTTGATTGTTATAGGTGTTTATTAGATGCACAGGAGGAAGGAATAAATTCACAAAAAATAATATATTGTATTTTAAGCTAGGCTAGATTAATAAGCCTAATTAGACCTAGTGGCCTCGAATGCAAGGATTTAAACCTGTCTGGTTGGTGTCGCCATGTTCTGTCAGCTGAACACAAGCCTCAGTTTATTAGTTCCCCAGAGGAATTCATCCATTCCTGTGAAAAAGAAAGATTGTAGTGGCAAGCAGAAACTCATTCTACAAAGACTCGAAGCATTCTTTTATTCAAAGGTTAGTTATTGTATACTCCAGTCTTTCTTGAATCCCGAGTCTGGGTCTACTGCAGACATCACTCTTAAAAGATTATACATGTCAAGTGCACTTTGTGAGTGTATAATTGATAGTTAGTGTCTTTAAACATGGTTACTCAATATCTGGTATTCTAACACTATGATGCACACAGTTTACTCCTGACAATGCCCACTGTGCTTGATTGAAGGGAATTAAGACGTATAAAATAGAAACGTATTGTCCTGTCTTCTTATACTTACTAATTCCATACACTATTTCTCAAAAGCTTCATAAATGTAGCTAAAACATACAATAGAGGGCTTGTGAACTGTGCTGAAGGAATTAAAAAAGTGTTCTTTCCTAAATCCAAGAGTTTTGAACTACAGAAACACTACAAAACCAGTTTTGACATAAAATGGTCACAGTGGACTTGTCATCTTTTAGAGGAAATAACAAAAAATCCTGGGTTCCTATGAGTTCTCCAGTAGTTAGAATAAAGAAATAATCCATTCAAATGTTTTCAGACCTTTTACTCTCATTACATGATCTCTATCTGTATTCTGGGTAAAGAAGGTCTTAAAAATGTGTTATATGTGTATGCCTGGCCAATCACACATAAAGATACTTTTTATATTATGTTTTTTGCCCTTTTCAATGCATGCATTTCCAGAGGAAAATACCAATGAGCATTTCAATGCAAGAAAAAAATGGGAAACAAGCTATAACAAAGGCAACGTGTTGTAAGTATTAATGAATCCTTTAACACAGAAAAAATCCCTGGTGTATACTCTCACTTCCCAAGGGGTATACTGGATACAAAAGCCAAACATGTCATATTAGGTTAGATCATGCTTTTCAGTTTGATGCTTCACTATAACACAAGACACTGCCAAGTATTCTGTTCTTTCAAAATAATTTCTGTATGCCAGATAATATTACACATTTTGTTGTTTGTTTCGTTTGTTTGTGTTTTTTTTTAATTAGAATACTTACAACATAGCAACCGAAGTTTTATATTCAACGAGTCATTTAAGCTTTTAAAGTTGTGTTAAGAGCAATCATTTGAAACCAATGGGAAATTAGAAACCAAAATGCAAAAAATATAACTCGATTGAATATTGTAGCTTCTCTATTTAACCAATCAAGAGGTTACCCTGCAGTCCATACAACAGTGTCTTTTGGAATTCTCACAGTCCTATGCTAAAAGATTTCTGAATTCTCAGATTTTATCTCAAAACTTCATCAAAATAACCCATAATTTCTTCTTTCGGATGGAGCGGTATTATCAGTGACCAGCAGGCACAGATAAAATCATATTCTGAATAGGGTTTCCTTGGTTCCTTCATTTTCCTGATTTAAAACAGCAACAACAGAATTGTAAGAAAGAGGAAGTTTTCTCTCTTTGTAAAGAGGATAAGCTTGAGACTCCAGGCCCTTTAAAACTTTATTGTTCAATTACTTTCTATTTTAAAAATGTAGATGGGATCATCTTGCACTTTGATATGGTTGGCAGATAATTTCCTGTCTTTATTCTGTCATCGTTTATACAGGGAGCTTTCACAGTTTCAACAAAACAACAACAATAACAAAAGTGTGCACAAAGCATGTGAGTTTTATATCTGTGCCTTAGACTCCAGACTGACTTTAGTCTTGACTTCTCCATCAAAAGGTCAAGCTACACTACAAGTCTTTCATCAATTGTTCTGTGGAAAGGTCTTTTGTATTTCTGATCCTGATGTTGTTGCTAGGGTGGATTTTTTTGTGTGTTTTGTTTCATTTCAGTCTCTATAAAGTCCCTATACTTACTACATTGAGATAAATATGCATATGATGCAGCTCTCACCAGACATAGTTCTGCACCCTGTGCCTCACAGCAAAGCAAAGGTATGTAAATTGGTGACAGCAGTTTGCTGTCTCTTATCTGAACAGATTGGACCCCAAGACAGGCCCTCTGGCACTCTTTCATTCTGCTGCTGATGCTTGCCATTGTGGATTTCTCCCTGGCTTGTTCCTTGCTGTTAACACTAGGAAATCTCACAAGCATTCAAAGGAAAAATGTCAAGGGTCGTTCACAAAAAAAAAACAACAAAAAAACCCCGCAACCCCTCAGTGTGTGTTTTTAAGAAACATCATATTATTATTCTTTAGAAAATATACTAAACAGAGGACAAGGAAGATATAAAAGTATATAATCCCTAATTCCATGCTGATTTTTTTTGTTTAAAATGATCCTTTCATAATTATGAATATGAAAAGAAATCTCAAACATTAGATGTGGCGGTAGTCCTTATAAACAGAATCATAAATTTTTGACTGCTGGTGTTGCATAGTTCCAGTAGTGCCAATGGTTTCTTACAAAACATCATCCAAAATACAGGACACAGCTTTCTGCAAGTATTAAACATGTATCTACAAGCAGACAGCATTAAATTTATCACATATTATTTTCAATGGAATGCACAGATTACTAAATATTTGAAAACATGTAATTTAAAACTCTTTTGGGAACATTAATTATGTTTTTTGTAGTTAAGATCTGCCAATTTTCCCCTGAACATATAGCAGCTAATTTAAATTTCCTACAGACTTTAGATAGCTGTGCTTCCAAAGTAATGCATGTTCTACAGCCTTAATATGCAGAAATGGGCAAATATATAGACCATGTAGAATATACTTCTGCTACCTTTCTCTCACAATGGTACATGTTTGGGAATTTGAAAACTAATTTTTTTTTTTGCTCAAAACTCAATATGCACTACATTTCTTTCAATCTCTAAAGTTAAAAGTCTGACAAATACTGTGCTTGATGACTCTGCACTACTTGCAACGTGCTTATTACACAAGGAAAGGATTTTACATTAGAATTTTTTTTCAACATAAAAGCAATTTTAAATCATAAAAAAAGGAATCCAGGAATTAAAGTCTTTTGTAATTTAGTATCTGGAAGCCTGCAGCCATTAGTCTGACTCCGTGAATATGGTTTCAGAGAAAAGTAATCAGGAACTGCATGCATCTGTAAGAGGTTTCCTATGTTATGCTTCCACACATTTTCTTCATATACACCTAGTTAAGCCTAATTGCCATAGTCAACTGGTGCTGAAACTGATCCTGACTCTTTTATCAGTTCAAGTCAAAACCATTGCAAGCATTAGCCAATTTCTAACTACTTCATAAATTAATTAAGCTCTCAGAAGAGGTCAGTGATTTTTGGCCCAAACTTAGTCCTACTGGAGCAGTTGTGACACAGGTGTAGACCCTTAAAATCATGTTTCTTTCTTCGGAAGAAAAGCACAAGAGTAATCTGACCTCAGTGGAAAAACAAATTCTTTGTGTGTGTGTGAAAGTGGAATCATTGAAGAACCAAAAAGTGACATTGTTCTAAGCACAGGCTATTTATCTTGCTAAATACACAGGCCAAGTTATACAGTCTTTGTTCACTTTAAACTACCACTGATTCTAAAAGAAACTGACTACATAATTTCCCTCACTATGAATAATTCTACTAAATGAATATATTTAATGTACATTAATATTTATCACTTTTAGCTTATGAAGTATTTCTAGTACTGAAATCATTGTGAGAGTAAAACAATATTCTGCATTTAAAAGGTCTTTCTATTATCTCTGAGTCTGTCTACTGCTGAAGAAATTCTGTAATAAATTCAGTCAGCTTGACACTAACATCTGCAGTGACTACAGACATCAGAAGAAAACAAATGACATCGGACTGCTTACACGTTTCTACTGAAATTAACAAAGCTAGTGTTTCTCATCTTGTCACTGCCCCAGTAAATTAACAATGCTGAACATAATGGCAGTACTTGCATTAAATACAATAGAGGGACATTTTATCTCTCATCATCTAGTTCAAAACTTACTAAAACACTTATTCAAGTTATTGCTTTATAAAAGGCCTGTCATTTACAGGAATTATTTTTTTGTATCAAATGAAATGTCCAACAGAAATTTGAGATTTGGAAGCAAAAGGAACAGGTCATATTTTTATTTATTTCAACAGAGTGCACAATATTTTTTGTAGTATATTTTGAAAAAGAAAATTCTCAAAATAGAAATTACAATTTTACTGTTTTCTCTACCTAGAGAAGTTTTATATTTATTTACAATTTCATTCATGTGTGAGTGTGCAAATGCATTAAATATCTACTTGGTTACTACGACACATGGAAAAGTTTACAGCATCTAAACTTTATCATAAGGCAGTATATTTTTAATGAAGTACAGTTAACATCTGAAAGGTTCAGACTGTCTGATAGAGCTGCTGTAAAGGACAAGAGATATAGAGTTGTTTATTTTTTACTTCTTATAATAAAACCAAAGAGTTTACCAAGTTGCATTTAATTTTATTGAAGTGATCTGGGAAGCAAGAGTAGATCCAGCCACAATGTTGATGAAAGATCAGTGTTTTGATACATTTTTTTAACTCATCATATGACATCATGTACTACAGCAAGCCCTTCTTAAATATACCATTTCTGTCTTCCAGTAAATCTGTGCTAGAAATTCTTTTTAGTTGCATAAAAGATAAAATTCCTTCCCTTCCCTTCTCAGACAGAGGATTCAAAAGTCTGGTCATGTCTATTCTTACAACTGTGCTTTATTATTTCATAGGTATTATCCAAAAAGCTAGGCCTAGGTCTAAAACTATGTTATATTTGATTTAAGAACAGGGCCGTGACAATCCCTATGGAGATAGCAGGTGCTCTGTGGCCTGGACTGGTCACATCTTACTCCATCTTCATTTAGGGTAGCCAAAGTTCTTGTTCTGTGAAGGCAATGGCAATGGTATTATCTAAATAGAAAGCAAACATGGACATCAAAATCCCATTGAACTGATGTCAGTAATTTGTATTACAGAGTTCTAGTTGATGTTGGAAATATATATAAACCAATTAAACCAGTGTTGTGACATTGTGACTCTCAATAGTATTTCTAAACGGCCACTTAATGTCTTTCCTTTGATATTTACTGGAAGATTTTGAGTTTTCACTTGAACATCCTCTTTGAAAAAACCAAATATTTGAAATAAATAATCAATTCAAATGTATTTTATCATTCCTTTCCAAAAGACTGCTAGGTTACATATTTCATGTGGATTTCAAACATAACCCCCAAAATAGCTTAGGATTTTATTAAAAACTAACTCAATTTCTTTGCAAGACTGGAATGTTTTCTGAATTTTGAGTTTTAACATAAAATATTATTTCACTTTTCTTTCTTGCTTGCAGTCTATTCTTCTCCAATTGCAAAGTTTCATAGCAAGCATGAAAATTGGAAGGTTCAAAGCTTTAGACAGAGAAGTCAATGCAACTACAGAATTATGAAATATATATCTCTCTACCTCACTGTATTTTCCCATTCCAACATAAATATTGTTTATTTCTACAATATATTTTCTTCTGAATTTGATTTGAATTAAGATTAGGCAAAATAGATTAGTTTTGCAGGGTGGAAAGACAGAAAGAGACGCTAACTTCATGATCTTTTGTCTAGAAACATATCCTTACTTTATAACTAAAAACAGTACACACATACATTATCTATGTAATATTTTCCATATAAATATTATGTCTTGAATATTTCTGAGATTTATTCCAAATCTTAAGATTCATTACATTTAAGAATCAAAAATCTTCTAAGTTCCCTTTCTGCCTGAGAGAAAACTCAATTATTCAAGGATTGTCTGAATTGTCCTCTGGAAATATGTACTATTGTCTATTAACTAGATAACAGAATATTTTGTTATTTAGGTTAAGTGACCTATAAACGAGAGTAATACAAGGTTTGCTTTCCTGGAAAATTTGGGAAATATCATGAGGAAAGTTAGATGACAAACTTTTAGAAACTAATGAAAATTAATTCTGTCTGAACATGCAAACCTAAAACACATAGCCCAACTGTGCACATTGCAATTCTATTATCTGAAACCCAGCTGTTTTTTCATGTCTCAAAAGTAGAAACGGGCCTCATAACAAGAAATACTGAAACTTTTAAATGGTTAAGATGATTGGGAAATTTGCTAAAGTGCATAAGCAGATCTTTCGTGTAAATGTTATATCACGGAATTGTAGATAAGACCTAGGAACCTAGGAAAGACAAAGTTGGTTCTCAGACAGTTGGCTCGGTCAGAGCTGCAGCAATGCTGGCTGCTTGCCCATATTGTGGCCTTTCCCCTCATGTCAGCAATGTCTCCTTCTCTTTCCTGTCAGATCTCACGTGACAACCATTTCATATGGTACTCTCTACAGAGTGCTCTTCTACTTGCATGTGTTTTTGCATACTCTCATGACTCTCCCCAAAATATCCCCCAGTTTGGAGTAGCTGTGATTTACACTGCTGAATAGAAAAACTCTATGACAGAATGGAAGAAACAGAAAAAAACAGTGGAAAATAAATTATACTCATCGTAGGCATGTTTCTTAAATTACACTGTCTTGTTACCTGTTCCTTCTCTTTTACCAGTCATGTAAACTTCCAATGGCATTTATCTCAGTGGTGCTTCCAGGTCTTTGTTTATTTCTTACTTCCCAACATGCTCTAAACTCCAGTCAGAAAGCTAATTATTTCTTGTTTAAATTCCTCAGGTTGCAGGAAAATCCAGCTTCTTGGTTAGCTGTAAGAAGGGACAGATCTATATGTCATTAAACTCATACAAAGGTTCCTCCCAACTGATTTCCAATGAGCTTCTTGCAATGAAGCTTTTAAACTAGATTCTTATTTTTTATGTATATAATAAAAAATGAAACAACTTCAAATGAAAGAGTAGGATGTATGTGTATCTCAGTTGATAATTTACATAATCACAAGCTTCTCTTTCATTCCCTGTTGTTAATTATATCTATTATTTTGTCATCAAATAGAATTGTTTGAAAAATTTGTATGTTCTTCTATGATAAAAATGAAAATTTATTTTCTTATTAAGATATATCGTGAAGTTTAAAAATCAATTTGGTTAAAATTTTAAATAATAGAATTCACACAAAGGTAAATTCTTTATTTTTTGTAGAAGAAAATTTTTGAGACCCATAAAATATTAAGAAGTAGGGATAACTAAAATGTTATTACACATACAAAAAGTTAAAAGCATTGTTAAAATAGGTGAGAAAGATTTTCATTTAATGATAGAATCATAGAATGATTTAGGTTGGAAGGGATCTTAAAGATCATCTAAATCCAAGCCCCCTCGTATGGGCAGGGACATCTTCCACTAGACCAGGTTGCTCAAAGCCTCATCCCACATGGCCTTGAACACTTCCAGGGAGGGGACAGCCACAACTTCTTGGGCAACCTGTGCCAGTGTCTTACCAACCTCATCAGCAAAGAATTTCTTCCTTTAGGAAGAATCTAAATCTACCCTCCTTCAGTTTGAATCTGATATATAGTGCATCCTCCTTAAGTCTTTAAGGAGTTACACATATGTAGACAGTCTTCTAAACCTAGCATATTTCTGCTGAATTCATTACATTACAATTCATTACTATAAGTAAAGTACCTTCATAACAGAAATTTACCTTTGACAATCAACACCCTACTTCTGTAGAACATTAAGTTTGATGTCAACTAAAATGTTGGAACATACTAGCTGACTGGTTCCTAAATAGTGTTCCAGAACTTCTCCTATTTTTTTTATATATTCTTACATCTGTGTTCTCATAAGTGGTTTAAGAAAGAAAATTATCAATTTATCTCACCTACTTAAACCATCTGTCTCAGATTAATAGTGACAAAATGAATAAAGCCCCATAGGAAACACTAACATGTCTGAATATGCTTTCTACAGGAATTGATCTGATATTCAAAAAAACAGGACCAGTTTCAAGAAAATTATGCTCACTTGAGGGAAAATCCAGCTGCACTCTTCGCATGGGCAGAGGACTCATTCTGAAGTGGGATCACTGTCATTCTTCAGCCCTGCTCAAATTGGCTGAAGAAATCAAAGGTGACCAATAGCTGACACAGAGCTCACTTTTGTGGGGTTCAGTGTTTGCCTGCACACAAGAGGGGTCAGTACAGGGCCCTGGGTACTGCAACTCCATGCAGTGTTTTATCCCTTTCACTCTGCTGGGGGTGTGGGAGCATACACCCTCATTCCAGACTATATTTCCCACTTCTCACTTGACTTTTTCTGTTACAGAGGGCCAAGCACAGAAAATCCGTATCCAATACAAAATACATATGCATTCAAAAGATTTCTCCAATTTATCAATAAATGCTTCATACTCCTCAATCAGAAGTCTACTTTGTGATAACAATGAAAACAACAGTGAAGTTACCAAGAAACACATTTCTCCTGCTACAGAAATCTCTTTTCTCTTTATACCATAATTCATTCACCTGTGTCTCTCTTCCTCTCTGAATAATTCCTGTCTATCCTTACAATTGTGTTTTATTATTTCATAGGTATTATCCAAAAAAGCTGGGCTTAGGTCTAAAACTAAGTTATATTTGATTTAAGAACAGGCCTGTGACTGATCATGACCCTATTCAAGTACAGCAATCCCAAAATTAAGTATTTGCTTGACATTTTGAGAACATTCATACCACTTATGTTAGGCATCAAAGTCACATCAGTTCTTGCCAACAGAGAGAGAGCTGTTTGCAGAAGGCAGGTTCAGGCAACAGATAAATGCAGATGTTCTCATTCAACAGCCGTAATAACCTCTTCCCTTCCACAAGCTAGATAGAGGATCCCAGAAGAACTTAGTTTGATAGTAAGAAATATTTCAAAAATTGTACAATGCTAGTAGTCTCTTGAATTTCCTCAGTTATAAAAATCTTGTGTTTCTCCCATGTTAACCCAACATTTATCAAGACACATTTTTAGAGATAGCTATTTCAAGATCTTTCCGTGCCAAATTCAATACCATCTGGACTTGAGCTGCTGTATGAAGCACCTCTTTATTTGGGATTTCAACATCTATGTGAAGGTGAGAAGAACTCAAGTGAAAGAAAAAATAAATTTTAATTTAAATAGAACTGTACATTTCTTAAATGAGAATCAGTGTGGTCTTAAAACAGCCCAAAGTATTGTAAATTTGCAGATTTTTTTTCTTACAGGAAAGAATAGGTATGAAAAAAATAGACAGAGGAGGATAAGGGGAAAGGAAGGGGAAAAAGCGGAGAGGGAGAGTACACACATGCATTAAATATCATGCATAATAAATGTACATAGAAAGTTAAAGAGTGTTTTGGAAAAGAGTAGATATTTGCTCCAATCAAACATATACCAAAAATAGAGTCCTATCAGTTTCTTTTACATTTTAACAGTGGACTTAATTTCACTCAGAGTACCTATGTATATATATATATACAGGTGTATTTACCTCTTATAGGAGAACCTTAAGAGTATTCAGCAACAAAACATGTCCAGACTTGTGTACTTTGATAAATTTGTCAGGAGTTCACTAACATTTCTGGGTTGGGCACATGCTGTCCAAACAGTCCACTCTGTTTTCTAATGGTGTGCTAACATGAAATTAAACATTGTTCATGATTCTACATACACTGTCTAGACATTTATGTAGGAATTGCAACTGATTTACTAGTAGTCCCTCAGCCTCTAGGCAGACACAACTCTGGCTGCTTAGCAGTGATCATTTGCACTTATTTATAGTCAAATGTAGATCCCATTTGTATAGAAACAAAATAAAATAAAAGAAAGCTGATTGTTTTAGTGATCCTATTAAGATTTACTGTTTAATTTTCCCCCTTTACAATGATTCTTTTTATGTTTGAAACTAATTTCATGTCATGTTTCTGTTAACAATTCTTAATATTGGGCATTCTGGGATTTTTTTCTACTTTTGTGTCCTGATTTGGAGTAATAGAGAGGATTGACATTACTGTGTTATGAAAATATACAGGTATTGAAGTATGAGTCTCTCTTCTGTAGTACATTTCCTATGTTTTTCAAAGGATTCACAGAGATCTACATCCTGCAAAAAATAGGAATGGGAAGTGTAGTCACAATAGTCCTGCCTTGACTGATAATTTCAATTCAATTTATAGAATTTCTGCTCATTAAAAAAAGAAGCTGTCCATTGTTCAACTACAGAACAATCAGCTGAGAGAATTGCTAAAGTAGTGGAATATAAATTGGCCATTTGAGATAAAATAAAGCAATAATAATTATTATTCACAGAATCACAGAATGTTAGGAGTTGGAAGGGACACAGAAATGCATCCAGTCAGTTTTTGAACGTCTCCAGAGAAGGAGACTCCACAAC
>VZRW01011834.1:26761-38695 GCA_013398125.1 Aegotheles bennettii | reverse complement strand
CTGGGGGTGTTCAAAAAATTGGTTGATGAAAGACTTGAGGCCATGGTTTAATGGTCTAATGGTTAGGAATATGATGGGATAAAGGTTGGACTTGATGACCCTGGAGGTCCCTTCCAACCATAACGATTCTACGATTCTATGATATATGAAATATCATTTCCAGCTTCTGGCCACTATAGACTTTTCTTATTAAACTGAATTACAGAAGCAGTAAAGGTTTCATTCCCTAGATCTGGCCTTTCTTAAACTTAATCTAGATACAAATAAGATGGATAGAACAGCTGGAATTTCTGGAGAGGTGGTAGATGCCCCTTTCAAGGAAACATATAAGGTCAGCTTGGAAGAGGCTCTGAGCAATCTGACCTAGTTGAAGATGTCCCTGCTCATTGCAGGGGGGTTGGACTATATGACCTTTACATTTCCCTTCCAATCCAAACTATTCTATGATTTTATGATTCTTCAACTTAAGGTCCATACTGCTGGCAGACTGTTTCCTGCCAACACAGCCTTTTATCTCTCTAGAAAAGAGAAAGTCAGCCTATTGCAGAAAAAAATATCTAAGTTAATATTCAGTTATACTGTAAAAGAGCTGGCACCCACATACTAGGAGAAGGTATTCAGGAAGCTGAAAACCATTAAAAAACTAACTGTCATGAGTAACTGTATGTATGTGTACACATGTGGTGAGAGAGACTATGTAGAGATAAGATTTGAGTGCTGGACAGTTAATATGGGACAATATAAGGCAAGTAGTAAAATCGGATAGATGTTCCCATTACTGTACAGTGTCTGTGCTAGCACTTAGGTTTTCCATGCTGTCTTAATGCCCTAGTCAAAGGACATGAAACTGAATTGTAAGTTTTAGACAAAAAAAATATGTTAAAAATATTAAAGCCTTATTATGTTCTTAAATCTTTAATCATCTCCCTTTTTGCTGTGACAGATGAAACAGAAGTTATCTAGGCCTCAGTTAAGTGCTTAATACAATCAACTAGTTTAACATCACAAGCAGAATATCCTATCTGTGTTAGTCTTAACACTTACTAGTTAATATATTTGAAATGTAAGTGACAAAAGCCTAAATGATCACAAAGTCCAAACATGAACAAAGAGAATAAGCTTTTATTATTACCATAATCGAAATGATTGCATATTATTTATGATTGATTTTCTTATTTCATAATATATTGTAGTAGAAAAAATAAGACAATATAAAACACGTTTGAAATTCTCTTTTTTATTTCTTCTTCATCACTGTGATCAGGAACAAGAAAAAATATTTTTTTAATTCCAACTGGGTATATAAATATAACAAAATATTTTCGTGTGACTAAATCATACATGACATTATTACATGAATGCTGACAGACCTCCAACAATTGATCTAAATAACCAGTAAAGACACTGAAATATTGTATAACTGATAAATATTTTTTGCAGTAACTAGAGAGAGAGTAGAATCCCTTATGTTGTGTAGGGTGTAGTATGAATAGAACTAAAGGAATTCTCCATGAATACATTCATATTATACCACAAAATGTAATCATATGACAAGTGTCTAGGAAAAAAGTCTATGGAATAAAATCATCAACAGATACACTTTTGAAATACTTAGGATACACTGCATATTTTACCACTAAGCAAAATTGTTATAAATAGAAGGGAAAACTCATGACTTGATATATGTAACATTAGATTCATATCAATAAAGAGAAAAGGATTTTTTTCATTTAAACTTAAAAAAAAATCTCGGTTATACATTCATACAATATCATGAAATATGAGTTACTGCAACAGCAATCAGCTTAGACAGCTCATTAATCTTTCTCATACAAATATTATGATCCCTCTATCTTTCCTCAACAAATTTTATGTGTATGATTTAAGGATCAAAGAAATGATAACTAGTTTCCATGACAGCTTGAGATACAATGTGTTCTGCAACATGATGAACAATTAAATTGTGATTTAATTTCCCTTATTATTTTATGGTAACATAACATTAACAAAATAAATATGCTCTGATTGTGCTATGTAGGCGAAGTAGTTTCCTGCCTTAACAGTATATTCATGCATTTGCTGAAACTAACCAGATTTCCACTAGTCTAAATAATCTGTACTGACACAGTATTCTTTCACAGAACCTAAAATTATGTCTCCACAGCCTTCATTTTGTAATGATACCCAAACTGGCTTTCATGGAGTTATCTTGTATACCAGAAGCAATGCAGCTGCAGTTCTCCTCCCAGGTTATGTTAAGAGACTGTTAAATTGGCTCCAGTATTTGAGTCAGCTTGTTCAGAATATGTTAATTTGGACAGCCCTATTCTGCTAAATGCTCTGATAGAAGTATATCCATTACTTCCAGTAGAATTTGGACCATGGTCTGAATACGCTGTAACAATAAATTGCATACACATGTTATAAGTTGTATGTAAAAACATTTTTTATTTTGTTCTTAACATACTGAACATTGACAACGTGTGTTTGTTACAATCTTAAAGATCAAGTCCCTTATTTTATTCAGAAGGCTGTGAAGAGGATCTATAGTTTTTTGGGGGCATTCACTTTGGGATGTGTTCACATTTCTCCACATATAAAAATACTACACAGAATGTGATGAAAGATAAAGAAATCTCTTTCCACATTGTGGTTTGTGCCCATTGTTTCCTTTCATAGAATCACAGAATCATTATGTCTGGAAGAGATTTTCAAGATCATCCAGTCCAACCATCTACCCAGCACCACCATAATAACACCTAAAACACTAAACCATATCACTCAGCACCTCATCCAAGTGCTTCTTGAATATCTCCAGGGACAGCGACCCTACCACCTCCCTAGGCAACTTGTTCCAATGTCTAATCACCCTAATGGTGAAAAAGTTTTTTTCTAATATCCAGTCTGAATCTCCCCTGTTGTAACTTAAGACCATTTCCCCTTGTCATCTCACTGTAGGCTTGGCAGGAGAGACCAACCCCCACCTCATTGCAATCCCCTTTCAGGTAGTTGCAGAGAGTGATGAAGTCTCTCCTAAGCCTCTTCTTCTCCAGGTTAAATAAACCCAGCTCCCTCAGCCGTTCCTCATAAAACATATTTTTCAAACCCTTAATGAGCCATGTTACCCTTCTCTGGACACGCTCCAAAACTTCAGTGACCTTTTTGAAGTGAGGGGACCAAAACTGAATGCAGTACTCGAGGTGCAGCCTCACCAATGACAAGTACAGTGAAACAATCACTTCCTTAGTCCTACTGGCCACACTATTCTTGATACAAGCTAAGATGCCATTGGCCTTCTTGGCTACCTGAGCACACTGTTGACCCGTATCTAGACAGATGTTCACCAACACCCCTAAGTCCCTTTCTGACCAGCAGCTCTCAAGCCACTCTTCCCTGAGCCTGTAGCAATACATGGGGTTGTTGCAGCCTAAGTGCAGGACACGGCATTTTTTCCTTATTAAATATCATACAGTTGTCCTCAGTCCATTGATTGAGCCTGTCAAGGTCTCCCTGTAGATTCTTGTTATCCTTGAGATCAACATTCCCAAACAACTTAACATCATCTGCAAATTTACTGAGGGTACACTCAATCCCCTCATCCAGATCCTCAATAAATATATTAAACAGGGCTAGACCTAAAACTCTGCCCTCAGGAACACCATTAGTGACTGGCTGCCAAGTAGATTTGGCCGCATTCACCACAACTCTCTGGGCCTGGTCATCCAAGCAGTTTTTGACCCATCAAAGAGTATGCCTGTCCAAGCCATGAGCAGCCATTTTTGTTAGAAGAATGCTATGAGGCACAGTATCAAACACCTTACTAATATCTAGGTAGATGACATCAACAGGCTTTCTCTCATCTACTAAGCGAGTCACTTTGTCATAAAAGAAGATCAGGTTGGTCAAACAGGACCTTCCTTTCATAAACTCATGTTGTCTGGGCCTGATCCCCTGGCTGTCCTGCACGTACCGTGTGATGGCACTCCAGATTGTCTGTTCCATCACCTTCCCCAGAACTGAAGTAAGGCTGACAGGCCTGTAGTTCCCCAGATCATTCTTCTGACCCTTCTTGTAGATGGGTGTTATGTTTGCCAATTACAAGTCAGCTGGAACTTCTCCAGTTAATCAGGACTGTTAGTAAATGATTGAAAGTGGCTTGGCAAGTTCTTTTGCCAGCTCTCTCAATGCTCTTGGGTAAATCCCATTGGTGCACATAGTCTTGTGGGTGACCAACTGGTAAAGCAGGTCACTAACCAATTCCTCCTGAATTGTGGGGGCTTCACTCTGCTCCCCATCCTTAACTTCTAGCTATGGGGGCTGAGTATCCTTAGGACAACCAGGCTTGATATTAAAGACTGTGGTAAAGAAGGTATTTAGTACCATTTGCCTTTTCCTCATCCTCTGACACTAAGTTACTGTCTGCACCTAATGAATGGTAAAGGCTTTCTTTAACTCTCCTTTTACTGCCAGTGTATTTATAGAAACATTTTTTGTTGTCTTTGACTGAAATGGCCAAATCAAGATCAAGCTGGGCTTTGACCTTTCTAATTTTCTCCCTACACAGCCTCACTACATTTTCGTAGTTCTCCTAAGTGGCCTGACCCTACTTCCAGAGGTGATACACTCTCTTTATTTCTCTAAGATCCAGCCTCAGTTCTCTGTTTAATCAGGCTGGTCTTTTTCCGTGATGACTTGTCTTTCTACACATGGGGACTACCTGCTCCTGAATATTTAAGAATTCCTTCTTAAAACACATCGATCCTTCCTGGACCTCTTTGCCCTTCAGGACTGACTTCCAAGGGACTCTATTAATCAAACTCCTAAACTGGGCAAAGTCTGCCTGCCAGAAATCCAGGGTGTTAGTCCCTCTGGTGCCCCTCCTAACTTCACCCTGTATTGTCACTATGTGCAAGACATCCACCAACCGCCACATCACCCACTAATGCTTCTCTATTCACAAATAACGGGTCTAACCGGGCACCTCCTCTGGTAAGCTCACTTCTCAGCTGTGTTAGGAAATTATCTTCCACAGACTCCAGAAACCTCCTAGTCTGCTTCCTCTCTGCTATGTTATATTTCCAGCAGATATCTGGCAGGTTGAAGTCACCCACAAGTACAAGGGCTGGTGACTATGAAACTTGTTGCTGCTTGTAGAGTGCCTCATAATTTTGTTTATCTTGTTTGGGTGGTCTATAACAGACTCCCACCATGACATCCACTCTGCTGGCCTTCCCCTTAATCTTTACCCATAGGCACTCAACCTTATCATCAGAGGCATCATCATCAATTTCAATACAATCAAAACACTGTTTAACATAGAGCTACCCCATCCCCTCTTCTACCTCATCTGTCTCTTCTGAAGAACTTCTAGCCATCCATTACAGCACTCCAGTCATGAGAGTCATCCTACCACGTTTCCATTGTAGCAACTACATCATAACTTTCCTGCTGTAGAATGCCGTCCAGGTCCTTCTGTTTATTGACTATGCTGCAAACATTGGTATAGATGCATTTAGGCTGGGCTAATGATTTTGCCTCCAACACAGGCATGCCACCCCTAAGCTCATCACTAGTGGGCCTGGTTTTATCCTCTTCCCCCTTAGTGCTCATTTCCTCAAGTTTTGGCACACCATCCCATTGCTCATCACTCACAAGCCTGGTTTTGCCCCCTTACCCTTCCCAGGCTAGTTTAAAGCTCTATCAATGAGCCCTGCTAGTTCCTGCACTACAACTCTTTTCCACCTGAGAAAGGTGCATTCCATCATGTGTTAGCCACCCAGGTGTTGAATAGATCATCACATGGTCAAAAAATCCAAAATTTTTCTGCTTACACCGGTCTTGGAACCACACATGGACCTGCCTATTCCCATTAATATTATCCCTTTGTCATCATAAGGATAGAGGAAATCACAACCTGTGCTTCTGATCATTCAGCCAATTGTCCCAAGGCCCTGTAGTCTCTTTTGCTTGCCCTTGGACTTCTCTTTGTTATTGAACAACCAGTAATGGATAGTAATCTGAGGGTCTTACTAGAGAGATTTCTCCAGTAATGTCCCTTATTTGAGCCCCTGGGAGACAACAGACTTCCCTTTGAGTTGGGTCTGGTCTGCAACCAAGAACAATCAAATGGAGTCTTGTTCCATTTTCTCCATACTTTTCTATTAGGCAGTTGAGAACAGAAGTAAGGTGTCCTCTTAGCCTTCCCTTCTTAAGGGCAAACAAATTTACTCAGCTTCTCCTTGTGCATCATATGCTTCAGCCCCCATTAATCATTGTGGTGGCCCTCTACCAGACTCACCGGACTAGCTATGTTCTTGCTAGTACAAACAGAACATAACTGACATTTTTCACTGTAGGGGAACACTATTGTCTAGTGCAACTTTTCCTCCAAGACCACTGTTTTTTGGGAGGTTTTGGGATTTTTGGAGGGGTGTTCCCCCATTCCTGTCTTCTTCTCCCAAGCTGCTTTCTGGCCAGTCAACCCATTTTCCTATCACTCTCCAGTCAACTCCATCCTTGGTTGAACTTCCAGATACTCCTTTCAGTCCATTTCTCCAACCCGAGGAGAATAAGCATAATAAGCTTGCTGTCCAGGGTATTGGATGGTCTTCTTCAATTTTTCATCATCTGTAAATGTCCTGAGAGTATGCTCCACCTATTTTGGAAATAAAATGAGTTGAATTTTTTTAGTAATGCTTCCATAAAAAGATGATAGCATAAGGACATAAACAACCAGTATAAAATATTGCATCCTAAATAGAAAAATCCTGTCTAAGAAAATGAGACCACATGCACCACATAGATTTTATTATATGTGGTGTTACTGCATATTCCAGTATTTGGTATCTGCATGTACTTATAGCTTTATCAGTGTACAGTTAATAAAAAAACATTTAGAACAGGTCTTTATTTGAAAATGAAAATAGCTTTCAGTACTTTTCATTCTCTTCAGGAGAAGATGTTGAAGGCATAACTGCTATGAAATGGGTAACTTCCTTAACTATGAGATATAAATGATTCTTTTGTCTATTGCACCACTGACAATGTGAACTCTATTAAC
The DNA here is from genome assembly GCA_013398125.1 of Aegotheles bennettii. Taxonomy (NCBI): domain Eukaryota; kingdom Metazoa; phylum Chordata; class Aves; order Caprimulgiformes; family Aegothelidae; genus Aegotheles; species Aegotheles bennettii. The sequence goes on along the minus strand of VZRW01011834.1, from coordinate 31,635 downwards.
TAAAACTGTTTTACAAGCTTTTTTCAGGTCAAGTGTTATAAAAGCAGTCGTTGAGCAATAAACACACTGGATGCTCTGTGCTATAATCTTTTTAGCTATAATTATCCTTAATTTCACTAGTTTGTTCCATAAGGAAAACTGTGAAAGCAATCAGTAGTTTTCAATATCTTGTAAAACACATCTGCTCTCTTAAGAAAGGTCAAAACATTTTCACCCAAAGGTGTATCTGCTCATTTCAGTTGTTGTTGAATTTGTATGATAATATACAAAAAAACTATAGCTTTTTACCCACTCTTCCCAGCTCACTTTCCTTGGGTAGTTTGGACTAAATAGTTAGCATATGCCACAGCATGTATTGCAGGAAACAATTGCATTTGGAGCTACCTCTAGCTAGTATGAAGGTGTCATATGGAGTTTTAATGTGTACAAGAAGTGAACCTGCTTACATATTCAGTACATGGTTAGTCAAACTTACTATATACTGCAATGAGAATAAATAGATATTTTAAAATTCTGTTTATTCATTTTTTTTGGCCCACTGTGATTCATTAAACAACACCAATGCAGAACCAAAGTAAGATCTGTGTCAGGCATATAATTTTCAAAATCACAAATATAAGTAATTTATACGCAGAGGGATAGCTATTTAAGTGCATGATAAAATTACCACAAATCTAAACAAGCAAGTACATTCTCAATAAAACAGAGTATACAAGTGCACAGGGCTTAGCTTTTCTAAGAAGGTTTCCTTACACAGTTCAGAGAAGACACCACACCCTTAAGCTTGAAGAAGTCTGATTTTCACACGTTTTAACATATCTCATCTGGATATACAACTCATACAACATAGTTATCCTTCCACGGTTAAGTGATCTTTACTAAGGAGGATCCATGCAACTATTACTTGTTTAAACTCTCAAAATTGTGAATATCTGCCTTCCAAGGAGACATAGGCTCTGTCCCAACAATCAAACATGAATGCAACCAAGCAATTAAAAAAAAAGTACCAGTGGCCTACTTGAATATACTGAAGTAGCCTTAAAAAAATAAAAAACCCTCCACCCTCCCAAAAAATAACCACCAAAACCAAACAGGTTTTTCCATACTTCTTGAGCTTTTGATTGAGTTTCTAAAACAACATTCAGCTTTTGTTGAAATATTATTTTAAAATCATAAATCTGATCACATGTGTTCAATAAGAGCCAAAAATGATACATTACTTCTGTTTTATTTCATCCAAGATACAGTATTAAGTAGTCATTAGTTCAGTATTTTTTTGTGCATTTAATTCCTTGAGAAAAAGCCTGTAAGAGAACCAAAATTCTATGGATGCAATGAAACGAACATCACACTTTTGGTTAAAATCTATATGAATCAGCTGAAGGAGTAGTTCAAACTGCAGAGAAACCTTATTTTATAGTTATGTGTTTTATTGAGATCTTTGATGAATAAAAAGAGGAATAGCAATGAAAATTTTCTGCAATAGAACTGTTATCTTTCACTTGCATACATCACATTCTCAGAAAACGTGAATTCTAGAGGCAGAAAGAAGTACTCAAAATCCTTGAAGTATATAGACAACCCCAACTCCCTCAGGCACTCCTCATAAGACCTGTGCTCCAGGCCCTTCACCAGCTTTGTTGCCCTTCTCTGGACCCACTCCAGTGCCTCAAAGTCCTTCTTGTAGTGAGTGGCCCAGAACTTTTTGTAGCCAAGTAATTTATTGTAAAAACTACAGTCCATGATTTTTCAGCACAGTCTTGCTGATACACAGAAGACTGCCACACGTGAATTACAAACAACCTTACATACATATATTCTCATCTGAGCAATAACCAAAAGGTATCTTTACACTTTCCGTGATGGAAAGGCAAAGATAAATATAAAGCTGGATGGCTGACAGCTGGTATTAAAACCAAGGCCATTTTCTATCCAGCAAAACTGGCAATCATCTGCCTTAAACCCTTTCCTTACTTCTGATTAGTCACATCTTTTCACAAGAAGATCGGGCTTCCACCATATATTTGTATTTCTTTCTTCTGATTTACATAGTAAAGGAAGCCTTTACCTGAGTTTTTACTGATATATTTTTTCCAACACAATGGAAATGAAAATGCAAAAAGCTAAAGATATTCATTAGCCCTCAAACAACCAACAGAAGAAAAATCACCCCATCTGCTGTTTTAGTTGCAGGATAATGACTGTGAAGAGATATTCAAGAGGTCCACATGAGAGAGGAGGTAGAGACTGATGTTACTTCTATGTTTCATAGTACATGCTACCAAAACTAAAGCATACGAATTACAATTTATCATCTAAATGGATGTTTGCAATTGTATTAACTATCAACATAACCACATACAAAAAGGACACTAATATCTCTTCCTGAATGGTTGTTCTTTTTTGCAGGCTTTAAAATTCTAGTAAGGGTAAGTTCAGTTACCAATCACTTGGAAGAAAAATATCATGTACATGTGATCCAATGCTGTAACTAGACCTCTATGCCTATGCTAAGCTTCACTGCTGCACTCCTAATTGTACCATCACTGTCTTGCTCTGCACTTCACACTGATTCAGCAGTCACTGCCTTCAGTTTCGTTACCTTTAAGATCTTAGGCTTCCATCCTTGCAATTTGGCTGAAGTTGAACTCTATATCACAGTCTCTTTATTCATTGACATTATTTTTCTCCTGTTTTTTTTTTTTTAAACAAAAAAGGTACAAGCTGACAGTTCAATTACAGAGGGCAGTTGCATTGCCCAAGGGGGTAGAGAAACCTACAAACTGTGAATGAGTTACAATATGCCTCCTATTTCTCTTCTAGAAAATCATTGATATATCCCCCCTACACCACCCCTATACTTAATTATATACTAAGGCATGTATAATTAATTAATTATACATGCTCTGATACAGCTGCACTGGCTGTAACACTGGGAGGGGGAAATCTGAGCCTACCACCTGTGCAGGAGGGGAAATAATAGCTCTATTGAGGCCATCTTTGCCTTCCTTGTTGTACTGTTCTTAGTTTATTCCTTTAAAAAGTAAAAAAGAAAAAAAGATAAAAAGTTAGAAGGTAAGTACTTTTTCCAGGAATTGTTCTTTATTTTACTGGACTTCAGACATTTTGTTTGGAAATTATGTTTAGATGTAAAACTGGTTTGTCTATCAGGATATACATTTTCTCTCAAGGGGATGTCTGACAATCTGTTAACACAGTGCATAATGGAGAGGGTAGGGGGCAGATCACAGGCCAGATTGTTAGCTGGTATAAAAGAGGTGTTAATGCCATTGACTTTAATAGGGCTACGTCAATATCCACCAGCTTAAGATTCTCTGTATCACAGCGCATAGACCACTTGCAGCTTGCAAAGCCTTTGTATTCAGTCCACAAAGGGACTTTTTAATTGTGGTTATCCTTGACAGAATCATAAAAATGTACTATTATCAGTTTACCCAGTGATTCTCTAGAATTCCTGAGGATTAACTTCTCTCTTTGGAAGCACACAGAGCTGTAAGAAAACTTTCTCAGCTAAATCCAAGTTGAATTCAGAGATGACCATTGGAAACTTTCATTAAACCATTTATATTGTGATAACTCATTTTGAACTCATGCTGTTTCAAATTATTAGCAAGGAAATTTAGTTGTGAAGATCCCACCTTTGAGTAAATTAAGAAAATATATTGATTTTTTTAAAAAACAACTTTGTATATGTAGTATATCAACTTACAATTGTTGGGCAAAAAGGGAACATGGTTCATGTAAATTTTATATTGGTATTCTGAGGCTGATGTCTTCTCTCTTAAGAGTTCCATCATGAACAAAACTGGGGATTCCTCCTCTATATACTAACTGTTAAGTAAAGTTCACTAAAGTATTGAAAATATCTAACATGGAGTTATTTCTGTAGAATGGAGATTTCCACTGCTTATTTGTGCAAGAAAGATGGCCTTGTTCTCTAGAAATTAGTAGAGAAAAAACCTGAATGTCTTTGTGCAACTAAGATTGCAATGGCTTCTCTGAAGTGTGAATGCATGCCATGTTTGCTTATTCTTGCTAAAAAAGAGTATTCTCACTAATAAGACTTGAAATACATAGTTACGGCTCTCCTAAATTCCTTGCACAAGTTATAAGTCTATATAATAAAAAAATTAAAGAATTTACTTCTTTGTATAAGTAGTTAGGGGGTTTTGTAGCTAAAAGCCTTCAGTGCCTCAAGTTTCATTGTACTTCACCCCTCCACCCCAAGTAGTAAAAACTTTTTTCTTCCCCAAATAAAAGCTGTATCTGCATGTGTGAAGCTTAGAGAACAGCTGGTTTGCTGAGAAAATATCAAATATTGTGCAAGTTAGGAACATCAAAACTGTTTACTTTGGAATAACTTTTCCCCAAGAGGTGTGTGCACTTTGGCAGTCAGTGAAATGTTCCCCAGATATCAGTCACTCTTATTACTGTAAAGATATTAAACTAATAAGTACCAAATTCTGGCTCCAGAACATACACATTTCAATAGCTGAGATCAGTAGGGAACAGATAATCCTCTGAAGATAGAATGAGTCAATAATTTTGTTGAACACTCCTAAAGTTGCACAGATTACTTGGGTAGTATGGCAAAAAAAATATTAAATTATAATGGCAAAGCTTTACTAATATTAATAACAGTGTTATCCCAACATAATAACTTTCAAAAATAATGCAATTTTATCACAAGACTGTTAAAGAACCCTGCAATTATATTTCCATCAAAGCTTTTTTTCTAAAATATTCAATGTTAACTAAATTGCTGTAGAGACCAGTGTCGATTTCCCTTTCTCTTTGTACCACTGGGACTCTGTTCATGGAGATATTCCTGCCTTGATAGTGTTGATGCCTAT
>VZRW01011834.1:0-22800 GCA_013398125.1 Aegotheles bennettii | reverse complement strand
TTGATATTTATCTTTCAAGGAAGATCACAAGGTCATATGAGAAGTCAGGATATCCCAAAACAAGTCAGATAATTAACCAGTGGTCCTGCATATTTTTGTAGCTGAACACCTCAAGACCTTAGTTTTTCAGCCCTGCATTAATTTATTTCCAGCCATTTTTTTTTCATGCTCTCTGCAATTCCCAAAAAGTTATTTTCTTACACAAAGATTATTATGGGATGGCTTATGGGAATATGTTCTCTTTGTAAATGATATAGTCTCCATGTGCCTGGAATGGAACCGGTGCTGTGGCGTGTCTTCCCAGCCTATTGTAACTCTCTGCCTATCCTTATACGGGAATTTTCAGAGCGACTTGTCAGAGCAGAAATAAGACATTCTCCATATTAATTACCTTTCTTTTATTTAAGTCTTCTAACCAAGAATGAATGATGTAAATTATTTTAAATTTTTTTCCATTTGCCTCTCTGTCAGCTTCTGATAAACCAAAGACTCTGGTGAATGACAACAGCGCTCTGTAAGGGCATAGACAATCAGAAGTGGGGTGGCTAAACAGAAAGCACCAAAATTAAAGCTCATTCAAAGAGATGGCTACTGCCTGTGAATCACTTTGAAGATGAGGTGTTCCTGAGAGCTTCTGAGAGAGCTGAGGACCTGCCTCAAAATTAGGAACAGTGATGTAAGTCAGACTAATGCAAACAATTTTCAAACAAAAACATTACTGAGGTTCAGAGATGCATTACAGTTCATTTATGAACCTCATATTTTTTTCTGAGGGAGGCTGATAGCTAAAAAAAGATAAGGAATCTTATTGTTGTGAGACTTCTTGCCTGCTTATATAGATCCCTGGGCTTAGTTAACACTCTAAACTGACCCTGAAATAGCCTGAACTCAGCACAGACTGTAGGAGTCAAGGCAGTCACCAGGTTCTGCGTAGCAGAAATTCCACACTTAAGCCGTGCTGTCAATTAGATGGGTCCCACTGTAATGGTGTGTCTTCTGTCAAACATTTCTGAATAGACCCTTGTTCCATTTGATAGTTTCCTGAGGGAGCTTTATCACAGTTCTGATATATTGTAACCTGATAAGCCTTCATTTAGCACCCTTCTATCGCTATTTAACCTTAACATTCTTCTAGGGACTACCATCAAAATGGCAGTTTTTGCTGTGATGGAGTGCTCACTAATGGTTAAAGCAGACTAACCAAATTTTTTTTACAAAATAGAGTCTGCATCCCAGTCTTGCTAAATCCTTGCTAACAGGAGTTACATCATCTAAAAGGCTAGCTGTTCATACGTGATAAGGTTTTAAGAGCATAAAAGTCTCTAAACAAACCAATTCTGCAAGAGAGGCATATGTAAGTTGTCAGTATGACTGTCAGATAATGCTTTAACTGAGCTATCTCTATTTGTCTCTGGATAGTAAGAAATATCTTATGAGAATCATGATTTAGAAATTCAGTTCAGTTATTTCATGCAGGAAACAAAAAAACAGTGTTTCAGGTTAGTAAATTTATTGTTAATATTATTTAATCTAAACAAAAAACTTATAACATTTAACAGATGTGAGCGTATGTATAGCTAAAAACATCAGAAAGATCTTTAGCTGATTCAGAAAATATAGAGATCAATATTTTAATCTATGGAAAAGTTATTAATCTGTCATTTCACAGTACAGGATCTAATGTAAAAAGAACTAAGAAAAGGATGATTCAGAGAGGCATCAGGCTCTTTGTCTTTTATTTTTCATTCAAAAATACAACATAACAAACAATTAGGTAATTAATATGAATGTTTATATGTAAATATTATACATTTTAAAATATTTATTTTATTTAAAAAAAAATCTGTTTACTTTTTATTTTGCATTTTGGGGGTTTTGTTTTTAAAGCTTTCTGCTACTCCCAATAAATCCTGTACTGTCTGCTGCATATAAAGATAGGTTATGTCATCCTGATATGACATGTGGTGACTAGTAATTTATACTACACACCACCTGGATTTAAAAAAGTTGAGCAAGTATTTGTTGTAACTCCACAAATAAAAATATAATACTCAATCCTTTACTGAACCTAAAGTAAATGGCTCTGTGTTTGTAGGAGAACCACTGTAATGTCTATGGGGATAAACAAGGACACAGGACTTTGCTTATGCAAAACTTCAGTAATAAAAACTGGCTTCTGTTGGTCAAACAGGACCTTCCTTTCATAAACTCATGTTGTCTGGGCCTGATCCCCTGGTTGTCCTGCACGTACCGTGTAATGGCACTCAAGATTATCTGTTCCATCACCTTCCCCAGAACTGAAGTAAGGCTGACAGGCCTGCAGTTCCCCAGATAATTCTTCTAACCCTTCTTGTAGATGGGTGTTATGTTTGCCAATTTCAAGTCAGCTGGAACTTCTCCAGTTAATCAGGACTGTTAGTAAATGATTGAAAGTGGCTTGGCAAGTTCTTTTGCCAGCTCTCTCAATACTCTTGGGTGAATCCCATCAGGGGTTAAAATAAACAAAACACTATACACTTATGTTGTATAGTATATACTTTATAGTGCATATAAATAACACTTATACACATGTGCCCACATGTATGTTTACACATACATTTGTATAATAACTATATAGGAAAATAATTATTAATTTTATAACAAGTAACATTATTGTAATATATTTCATATCTTATGAGAAAATAAAATATTTAGTCATTGACCTTTTAAATCACAGATTTGAATCACTATTTTCAAGATTTTTTAAAATTTAACTAATCTTTTCAGAATAAAAATAAATATCAAATAAAAATCAATTTGTAGGTTGTTATCTAAATCATAACAAGAAAGAACTATTTTCAGTATCCACGATGTAAGTGGTTACTAATATATCCATGCAGCTGAGGGGGAAGGATATGAAAACAGAGATTAAATAATTGCATTTCTGAGACAGTAACTTGGTTGTGATTCACAGTCATAACACCAATTATTTTCTGATCTCAACCAGTTAAGGAAAGAGGGAATGCACTTTCTTTAGTTTTGGTGGTTGAGGATAGCAGTAAACTTTCTTAAAATTCCTATACCACTTACACTCTTTTGTGTACCTTAGATCACTTTTTGTGAGTAGAGGTAAACTATAACAATGCCACATGATGACATATTTTTGTGATTTTATCTGTGGTTAGTGTCTCCTCCTGGGCTTTCTTTCTCTTTCTCACTGATACTCCATAACTTCTTCACTCTACATATATTTGTCAAAAATTATTAAAGAATCTGCTGAGTTGACTGAGAGCTCTCTCACCAGGTAGTAATCTTCATCTGGTGACATCCTGAAACTGGGTAAGGACTAAAAAAATTTAAGTAAGTTTTCCTCATGAAAGAACTCATAACTATTTTACCTGATACATCAAATTTTGGAATCAACATTGGCCACATTTTAAAATAATACAGAAGCAGATGTAGAAGTCAAACTGGGCCAACTTAGAAGAGAATAAACACAGGCTATTTTTCTTAGAAAACTGTTTATTTCCATGGAGTGAGGCAGGGTGAAGAACAACAAAATCCTCTCCTTTTAAATAACCATTTTCTAGTAATAAGATTTTAAGCATCATATTGCAAATCCCAGTTAATATAATAGTTTGTATGTTTTCCAGAATATGTGCATTTTCTGAAACAATGTGTGAAATGTCAATTGTTTTCATTTCCCTCAGTACTTCAAGACTTGGCTTAATAATAAAGTGCATAAAACCCACTTGATTTAGAAGAGAAATAATCATGTTCTTTCATAATCAATGATTTTCATGGTCTGTGACAAGTGTTTTTTTGACTGTCTGCATAGACAGATTTTAAAATATATCATAAGGAATTAAGAAATACTCTCTTTTTGTTGATTTGGGATTTTTCCCAAAGTAGGTGATGTAAGTGGTTCTAATAAATAAAGCCCTTGTGAATGGCATAAATCCATTGTTGTTTTTATTCTTATAACCTATGCTATATGTGTAATTGTTTCACCAGAATACATGATTGTTCTTAAGTTTTTTTTATACTTTTAAAAATGCCTTTGGTGGAAATTTACCTTCAAGAGTATAAAAGACATGAACATTTGCACATGGGACCTAAAGCATAGATTAGAATTGAACAAACAGATTGCAGCAAAAGGTTTTCTATATTAACTTTCTTTACCTTATGCACACGAAGTATACCATCATGCAGGTGAAATGTATTAATGGTTTGACAAAAATGAAGGTGAATTGTTTATGTACCTGAGACATTAGTTTCTAAGGCTGATTACTTTGGCATTCATAGAGAAAAAGTTAGAATTAAGGTGAACCGCAATTAGCATGAACTATGTATGGTGAAACACAGCAGTGTCTTACTCTGTTAGTCAGATAAAATGATGCCAGCTGATGGCCACAGTGTGGGTTTTGACCTGGCTCATCCCTTTATGAATATAAAATATAAACGTTTATTTTGTGTGATTTGAATCAAATTCTTTGAGAGTTCTCTGAGAGTTCAGAATAACATTTCTTATGAATGAAGTTTCAATGTATTTCAAATCTTTCTATGAAGTTTTGTTAGAAAGGAAAAAAATGTTTTATATATTTATCATAACATTGATTCTTTGATGTAGAATTGATTCTTCAGGCTCTTGAACTCCATTATAGTTATAAAAGAAAGTATCTATTTTTAAACACTGTTTAATAAGTGAGTACAAGGTTTTTTAGCAAACTTCTAAAGTATGATTGCTTTGATCTTTTAGCTATAGTCCTTTGAAAATGACAGCTCACAAAGAAACACAAGGAAGCACTCGGATCAAAAACCTACTGAGAAATATTAAGGAAGAAGTGTTATTCTTTGGCTTCCAGAGACATACCATAAGACTTTACGTTAAGCCATATAACTCAACCCTGTGTCCTGATTACTCAATTGTATAGCCATACTGAGTTCCCTGTGGTCAAAATAGTAAACCTATACCCATATCACTGTAGATGAAACTAGATTTTTTGCCATCTTCTGAGAATCCAATCAGATTCCAAATGGGAAATGGAGACTTTTGTACTCTTATTAAATACTGTATCAAGGACATAATAAACAAGGACATAACAACTAAAAGTCATGAACTCATAATGCAGCAGAGACCACTGAAAAGTGATTTTCCCTCTTGAGTTACAGTCACAGCATTAGAGAATTGTCCATCAGCTAAACCAAATAAATTCATCTTCATATTCCCTTAATTACTTTGAAACCTTATGCAATATCATGTGCAATTTAATTGACACAAAAACCTTCTGGACAACTGATTAAACCTCTTGCTCATTCCCTTGCCCTTTTTGGCAAAGTATTATTCACAGGAAAATTCTCACTTGTTTCAATTAAACTAGGCGTGTTTTAGTGTTATACAATGGAAGTAAGGCATTTTCAGTCTGGTCATTTGCCATGGAATATTAATACATATGAAAAGCATTGATTGACATTTATGTGCTTTTGGAAGTTTGGCCTTTTAAAGTAGGGTTTCTTGTTCATCAAAGCAAAAGAGCAGTACTTGCAGTTCAAAGATTTTACTCATCAAGAGCTCTAGCAGTCAGTAAAAACTGTAGGTTATAGGAAATCAAACCCAAGAAATCCATGGTCACCATGTTTAAATGAGGTTTGGATGAAATCAGTCCCATGAATAAGTCTTAAATGCCATATATACCTCAAACACTCTTCACAGTTTTGTGATGAGATTTATCTTCTGGGCAGGCTCTTGGGATGTTGCTATGTCACTTATTTGCCATATATGACTGATATTATTGCAATTTTTATATGACTAAGGCTATGCAAAACCACTGCTTTCTTTTAACTTTACAACATGCCTTAAACATTCTTTTTTTCTTGTCTTATGGAAATTAGAGATCAAAGAAAACGTTTCTTAATGCTAAGAATTACCTTATTCATTTCAGAGTCACTCAATAGAAACATGGAATGTAGGGCTATTTGGCATGACTATGAAAAGTAAAAATTATCAGTTAAGAGGTTCTAAAAAAAAAGCAAATATGTCAATATCCTGATGTTAATTTATCTATCATAATGTTTATTTAATAACTAAAAATTAAGAAGGCTTTCATGCTTGCTATTAATGTAATTTACATTTAGAATTTTATATAAGACAATATATTAAAACACTTTGCATCCACAAGTAGTATATCTATTTCAAACTCTAAGTTTCCATTCCATAACTTATGCCTCAAATAGGTTAACGGACCAAAGTCTTGCAGCTATGCCCGATTCTTTCACTTATACCTTTAAGAACTCAATTAGTCAAAATGTGTATTGGAGTGTTTGGTTTCTCTTACAGCAGTTTTTATTTACTCTTTTTATCTTTAGTTTGTCTCAGGAATAATTTTTTAGGGATCTTGATTCACTTTCACTTCTCAAACCGTTTTTCTCACCACTTGTTTCTTGTTTTCTATTGTCTTTTATGGTTTTGAAAGAACAAACCTTTGAATCTTTTACAAATTACACAGTAAAGAGTCAAGATTACTAACTGGCTTTTTCATTCTCTTTTAGGAAAGTGTTGCAGAGGAATTCCTTGATAGACTAAAAGAACTTCAGTCTTTTATATTCAAAATTATCAACTATACTACTTATTTCTTCCAGCCATCTCTACTGCTTATTTTTGCTACTCTGAGATTCATGAGGAAGAGTGGTTTTGTTTTGTTTTCTTAGAAGCATGGCTTTTCACATTTTGATTCACATACTGGTAACCAAAATTCCCAGGAAAGAATTCTGAAAGTTATTCTCCTTTCTATCTTTTACTCAAGTTCAGCAGCTATTGTTACATAACAATGTATTAAATAATTACCAAAGTTCACAGTCACAGGTCATTGTTGATCAGGACTTCTCTAAATGTGTTAACAATGCTCTAGCAGACCTTATACATCTAATGGATATCCTTGTACAAGAAGGGGAATGAAGGAGCAAATCTAATGGCTGAGACACCTGCTAACTTCTTTCAGGGGAAGTTTTACCATGGTCTAATACTCATAAGCATGTAGAGCTAGAACTAGCAACATAGGGAGTTTAAGAGGAATCCAACTAAAATGTCATTTTCAATTTTCTGTCTGCCTATCTTAAGATCTTGAATAAGAACCAGATCTCCAAAGTGATCTTTCTGTGTTGTGTATTATTTGCATTAATCATGAATTAGGGGTTGAACAGGATAGCAAATTTTGCATATGTGAATGAAGTCACTATTATCACTTTTCTTCAAGAAATAGCACAAATAGTGAAATAGAAGCAGATGGGTTTTTTCCAGAAAAATATTTTTATTAAGAAAATTTCTCTAGAGTAGAAAAAAAGTACTTGAAATTTGTGCTGGGGAAAAAATGAAAACAGATAAATTCGAAGACTTTTCAGTGTTTTAGAACAAAGTTCTGAACATCAAATTCACATTTCAAATAATGTTTTGGTTATAAGTTTATTGGCATTTAATTAAAAAAATAGATAAATATACAGGAAAATAAACCTGCTACAATTTAAAGCAAGCTCTGCTCCTTTCCCAATTTTTTCATTCATCTGCTAAAAGAATTACATTTCAGGTAAAGCCGAAGCTTTAGACAGAGTATACTTTTAGTTTGCTATTATTTTTTCCTTCCCATATTGTCTACATTCTGTTTCCGCACATATATTGTGTATCTTAGTTTCTCTAGGGTACTGTGAAGTCAACATTGATAACATTACATCCAATATATTAAAAATATTAACAAAAACTTTCTGTTCAGCAGGATATTTTCTTATAGTTATATCTTGAGTGAGAAGTGCATTCCTTCAACTTCTCAACAAAAGGAGAAGAAAAAGGCATTTGGTATTTTTAACTTATTTGTTAGGAACAAACAGAAATATGCATACTGTGCATAAAGAAACTGTGGAAGGAAAAATGCAAACTTGTCTTTTGCAATTGTTCTAAATTTTTCATTATATTCATAATACAGAAGTCACCAGTTTGAAAATTAAACTGGTGGGGATATCAAGATTAATATTTGACCACTTCTTCTAAGCTAAAAATTAAGGAAAGAGTTAAAAATATTCAAAACATTACAATTATTCTTAGTGTTGTTATGGTTTGAGGAGGCACAGGCAAAATTTTATGATATTAGTGTGAGGACCCAGAGAGGGGGTGGAGTTTAGTACCCTGAGTAAAAGAGGTCCAAGACAGGGAAAACCAAGGGATCCATATTCCCTCCCACTTCCTGCCAAACTCTACAAAAAGCCAGGAAAAGAGGAAGTCCCTCCCTTCTTCCTGCTCCTCCTTTCCTTGCCTCATTGCCATGTGGAGATGTCCTGGAGAGAGAAAGAATCCTGCCCTTTGCCATCAGCTCACCACGTGCTCTGCAGAATCCAAATCCATCAGGTGCTGGGAAGAGCTTTTGACCCTTTCCCCTGCATCAGCTTTGCATGAGAGACTTTTTGGGAACTTATACAGGCAATCATTGGAATTGGGTTTTGTATATAATTGTGTATTTTGTTCCTCTTCCCACCTGTTACTCTCTCTTCCCCAATCTATTAAACCTGTTATAGTTTTAACTGCCGACTTTTAAATCCCTCTTCCTTATTCCACATTTATCTTCCTTTAGGAGGACTGAGGGGAGTAACAGGGAGCAATTCTGTTCTATGAGTCGTGGCGTGCCCTGTCCATTTAAACCAAGACAAGTGTACAGGTAGTGCATTAAATCACAAATGTATGTGTTTGTCCTCTATGGGATATCATCTGTGGCATTACTGTCTGCTATATATTAAGGTTTATTTTTCATTTGATGATGGTGCTGCTTTTTTATTCACAATATTCTCAGTTGAATCTTGATGTGATTTTTCTCAATAAGCTTTTTGAGCACGAGGATCAAATTAGATTTTCAGGTGTCAATATTATGTATTTTGAGTAATCCTATTGATGTAAAAGTTACCACAAATTAAAATGGGCCTCTGGACCTCACTGGAGGTAAAATATTACTAAGTATAGATATTCTGTAAAATAAGAGAATGTACACAGCTAAATACTGGACACTTGACTCTCAGTACTGAATCACAAAATCACAGAATGTTAGGGGTTGGAAAGGACCTTGAAAGATCATCTAGTCCAACCCCCCTGCCAGAGCAGGACAACCTAGAGCATGTCATGCAGGAATGCATCCAGTCGGGTTTTGAATGTCTCCAGAGAAGGAGACTCCACAGCCTCTCTGGGCAGCCTGTTCCAGTGCTCTGTCACTCTCACAGTGAAAAAGTTCTTCCTTATGTTCACCCAGAAACTCCTATGTTCCAACTTACACCCATTCCCCCTTGTCCTATCACTGGACATCACTGAGAAGAGCCTGTCTCCATCCTCTTGACACTCACCCTTTATATATTTATGGACATTAATGAGGTCANCCAAGGCAGAATAGAGAGGGAGTAGAACCTCTCTCAATCTACTAACCACACCCCTTCTAATACATCCTAGGATGCCATTGGCCTTCTTGGCCACAAGGGCGCATTTGCCATCCTTCTGTCCACCAGGACCCCCAGGTCCCTTTCCCCTTCTCTGCTTTCCAGCAGGTCAGCCCCCAACCTATACTGATACATGGGATTGTTCTTTCCTGGATGCAAGACTCCACAATTGTCCTTGTTGTATTCCATTAATTTTCTCCCTGCCCAACTCTCCAGCCTGTCCAGGTCTCACTGAATGGCAGCACAACCTTCTGGTGTGTCAACCAAACTGATACAGAACAGTTTTAGATGACAAAAGACTATTCTTTTGATTTGAGGACTACATGTCTTGTAAATGACCAAAGTCAGGAAATTCTACATTTTTATACCAATATAGTACTTCAGACTTACTGGATAGGTTTAATGTTGTTTTTCCTAATAATTGCATATAATACTTAAATAATATATTTATGTCTCTCTGTATATATACATCTATAAGTGGCTGTGTGTGTATGAGTGAGTTTATGTGAGTGTGTATAGAATCCCGATGCCTAAGACAGAAAATGGAAACAAAACTACATCATTTCCCTATTACCTTTCATAAATTCAGAGAAGGCAATCCAGATTTTCATGGATTGTGCTTTATTAGTTTCTGATAGAACTAAGGGGAGATAAATGGAGAGGGGAAAAAAGGGTATGGGTTTAAAAAAAGAAATCTTTTTTTCTTGTGTTTTTTGTTATATTTGAAGACTATTTCTGTTTAAGAGGTAGAAGTTTGTAATTAAACAAAAGTTTCTACAAGTTCATGGGGGTTGTTGGAACATTAAGCTTTGGCAATCACTTCCAGTATGTGGTTATGAAGAGTAGAATTTGTAAAAAGAAAACTTCAGGATAACGCTTATACTTTTCCCAACAATGTTTGAAACAGCAAGAACTGCTTGAAGATTTTCTTAGGTTTTCTGGAATTTAGTTCTAATCATTAAACCTAATGATAAGCAGGGCTAACCAATCTGCTGCCATTTATTAGGAGTGAGGAGGAGCATGAACTGAAGTTGCGAGATTGCACAGCTAACAAGCGCAAAGGGAGATGTGAGGTGCAGCTGGTAGAGGGTGTATACAATGTGTCTAAGAGTAGTGGGGAAAATTGAGGTGTAGAGTAAGATCTAGCTACAAGGAACAAGGCTAGCTAACCAGGAATAGCTGGTGACATAAAGCCTGGGACTAGGGAATGGCTGTGTCATGACATGCGCAAATGGCTACTGGGATGTCATATGACTCACAGGAGCTGCTATTGGTCAGCCATTGCCTACAGGTGCAGCTCAGGGGAACAACATGTCAGTGTTAGCAAAATTGGCTAATGAAAGATGGTAAATTGATGAATCAAATCAACTTAAACTAGGGTACACAACCCAGCGGAGCAGTATCTGATTGACAGTTACCGCAGAAGAGAGACCTTACAAGGTGCAAACCACTTTGCTTAAGAATTTCCTCTGCAGAGAAAAAGGTCATAAATCTTATTCTAATACTTCAAGAATGAGTTACTGTTCCCTCATTATCTAACATCCTAGAATTTTCTTTTCAGTCTTTAATACAAATGTAATTTGTTAGCTATTTTATTCATATTTATAAATTGGGTAAATTGTCTCACTGTACAGCAGAAAGTTGAGTATAAAGTTTGAGGGTTTGGGCCAGCATTTTCTTTTTTATTTAATGAAACCCTTAAATTTGACCATGCTGCTATCAGTGAAGTCCCATAACAAGGGTTACAAATATAGTATATATACACACACATGCATGGTTTGATTTGGTTTTCCAAAGAAGCAGGTTTGTATTTGTCTTCAATCATTTGACTGCATAGACAAAAATTTTCCTTCTTCAGAAACCCTCTGCTCAGTGTTCATCCAGGAAATATCTTTCCAATCAGCAGCAGTCAAAATACATTCATGAGACTAGAAAAAATTCCCTGGTTATTGGCAAGCAGTGTTAGTATCTTTAACTTTGAAACGAGAATTTTTCTGCTTTTGTGCTGAAGCTTTTCATGAAACTTAAAACTTATTTTGTTCTTTGTGTACATGGTGTGGTCAATAGTTTCCTCCAGGATATGTACCTATAACATTGATCAAACAGCCTTTCAGCTCAAGGAAGTTTCTGATTCCTTGAATAATTTCTAAGAGTTTATAAAAAATTATGTTGGAAAGGTTGTTTTTTTCTGGTGAAATTAGCTACAAATAAGGATTATTTGCTACACCAAATTCATTCTTTGTCCTGAGCATAACTTTAATCTATGAAATCCCATTTGGATATATACTACACTATGTTTGATCACTCAGATTTATACTCTAGTGCCTTCAATTTCTTGTATTGAGATTGTAGATTTCACTTTTCTGACATCTGTCATAACTATTTCCAAAAAAATATTGTGGTTCAGCCTCTGAATGCAGGCTTCAACTCCTCTACCCATGAATGTAACTTGAACTCATCCCTATTTCTAGAAATAGCAGCTTTACCATTTTAATTTTCTATATTTGTAACTGTGAAACATCATTGCTTCTTCATTTTCTTTGAGCATTTTGGTTTACAGTCAAATTGTTATTGCCAGATTTCTTTGTTTTTCCCCCATACACTGCTGATAATACTTGTATTTTCCACCTGTATTTCAGATTAAGGCACATATCATAGCTTATCAAAACAGCTTATATACTCTCAACAGATTTTTCAGTACTGACTGCCAGTACAATATGTTAGTTGATGGTCTAAATTGAGAGAGCATATGCCCTCTCTCTCTTATTGTCCAGATGCTTGACATTAATTCACTTGTTAACAAGTGTCATGCATCTCCAGTGATGACTGGCTAATACAAATGAAAGGAGGATTAAATTTGAGGAAAAAAAAAAAGGAAACTTCAAATGCCTTTTCATTTATTTATTTATTTATTTTTACCACTGTGTAAACAACCAAGTTTAAAATAATGTGTTAGCAGGCTGCATTAGACTATCAAATAGATGCTGACTGTGCCTGAAAGGTGCTCCTATCATTTGAGAATTCTATAGAGTAATTTTGTTACATATAGTTCCCATAAGAAGTAAAATGTCAGACCCTGCTAGATGCTCTCAGTCACTGACTAGCCAGCCCTACACTAGTAAGAACATCACCCAATAAAATGTGGAGAGAGAATGCAGTCACTTAAATGCAGAGAACAGAGGAGCCACCTTGAAAATCTCAGTAGAAGATTTTAGTGCTCTCTGCTTACATTAATTATAATTGTGTGAAGATCATGAAGACCTTATTCTCCTTTCAGTAAAATACAAAATGTCTAATTTAACTTACTAAGTGGTGTAATGCTCAGATAATTTTAAAAATAACAGTGCCTAACATTTATATTTTTAATTGTGACAATGATACCTCTTTAAAATAATGTCTTTGAAATGTCTAGGGATGCTGTCTCTGATAGAGATATTTCCAATAAATCACCTGAACATGCACATACTACTATTACATTTTATAATGTGTAAGACTCCATAGTAAGAATCTACACAACTTCCTACTCAAAACACTATTATTATGTATTATTTTTATAACATCATAAATCAACAAACCAATGAAAATGAATATCATGGACATAAGGTTATAAATTTTAAAATCTGGTCCCAGATTAAACTATTAATGTTTACCTCAGTAATATATTAAGTTCAAAATTACTACATTAATCCATCAAACTAACTTTTTTACTGAATATATTTCTTCATTTATAGTCTATTACAATTTTACAATGTCAAACTAATCCAAAATCCCAGCGATGATATTATCTTATTAGAGTTTATATTGTATTATGCTCTCCATCACCCTTCTTCCCTATCTTCTTCCATCTTATGGTTCTTTATAAACAAAATTTGTGTGGCATATGCCCCATTATCTACCAATTTGTGGCAGCAAAGTATTCACATTCAAGTGGGTGTATTCTGCAGATAACTAGTGTATACACTACAGTTCTTCACTCATTGCCTGCTTTTCTTGTTTCTAGGCTTCTGTACTTGAGGTCTTAGTACATTTTAAAGAAAAAGATTTAGGGTAAGTACCTCTTCCTTTCCTTCCTTCCCTTCCTTTTCTTCCTTTCCTCCCTTTCCTTCTTTTCCTTATTTTCCTTCCTTCCTTCCCTTCCTTCCCTTCAAACCAAAGTGGAGGTTTACAGTACCTAATTGTGAGCACATCCTCAGGAAGGTAGTCTTTTAGACTTTGTATATAAACAACAGAAGTAAAGAGCCTCTCTGTAGAAGATAGTTTAGATCAAGATATTGAGTGTCTTGAATCACTGTCTGGGGGAGCTTATACTAAAATAAAGGGATAAACAAAAGATGGCTAAACTATCATAAAGAAAAATATGAGAAATGGTTTGACATAACTGTGAGTAAACTAGATGTAGTTGACAATTCAGCACATTTCTGAAAAAAAGATATTGCGTAGAGAAAATGAAGATGTCTAGTTTAAACAAGAAGGAAGAAACTAGCTTTTTAACTTAAACACCTAAAGTTGAGAGACTCGAAATCTCTATTTAGGGCTTAAATTTACTGCTGTTTGTTGAGAAACTCAGGAAAAATAATAATCCATTCTCTGTTATTCTAAATGAAAATAACAGGAACCTTATGTTGCTAAAAGATAAATAAAAAATGGAATGAGATGCAAAAAAATAATCTTTGCTGGTGACACTGTAAAGCTTTAATACTATTTAGAGCATTTAGACAGTGCTTATTGTGAAATATGGCAACTCATTAACATTTTCACAAGTGTTGTTTTTCTGTTATTGGCTTTTTTTTTTCTCTCCAGTCTCCACAAAATGAGAAACTTCCTTGCATCCTTAAAAAAAATCTGAAGTGGCAACTTGCATAACAATTCAGACAGTTTTAAGTAAATAGAAAATTGTAGCACTAGTGTGTTGATAAGACCAGTTGAAACAGAAATATCAGTGTCTAATACTAAGTGTTAAATTTCTTTTAAAATAATTTAAATTAATTTTAACACATAATAATTAATGGATTTATTCATTCTCAGAGGACTTCTTCTGTACTCGGGGATTAAGAATTGCAAATCAACAAGGGAGTGGAAGCATAAAGTTCAAATAATCACACTTTGTAGAGTAGTATTTGCTATAAGAGCACAGACTGTCACCCTCTATGTTGCTTATGCAATGAGGAAAAGGATGTGGGCAAGGACATGCCTGATGAGGAGAATAGATTTCTGTTATAACACTCCTCAGTTGGCACTGCTGTAAATTACACGATCTGGAGAGCTGCTCTTACTCGCTGCAAGGTTTGCAGCTCTGAACACAGACAACACAGAGTAAAGAAGTTTTATGCTGTGGTTTGGGGGCTTTTTATTTTTTCTCTCACATTTTGTGTTCTGGCAGTGTAGATAAGCCCTCATTAGGGATTAGGGTGCCATTTACCTAGGCATTGTACATGCTCAAAGGAAATATATTTCTTTTCCCAAAGAGTTAATTTAAACATTGGCAACCTTTAAGCTGCATTTGTTCATGTCTCAACCAGGCTTGCAAATGTATACTTTATTCACATCAGATACAGCTGGGATGCTAGGTCTGTTGTGTATATTTGGGATATAGGTGGATACTCATTGTGCAGGTATTTACTGCTTCCATTTACCTATATTTACTACCACTATTTACAAAGGTATGCAATCCTACTATTATATTTTTTTTTCAAGTTTACCACATAATTTCATTTGTGAGCCAATCCTTCTTTCTGTAAAAGTCTCCTGTTTTTCAAAATTCATAATATAATTAAATACTTAATTTTATTCAATCCTTCATTTGTTATTCACTTCCAGATATTAGTTATTTATGTTATGTAGCTGGTCAACTAATTTCTCCTTTTCTATTTGCATGTGAAAACACACTAATATTATTTTTAAATTACAGGAAGCAAAGAAAAATAATGATTAAGAAATGGTATATATTAACATTAACAAGACTTTCAGGATTAGTTCTACCTACATGAATTTTAGTGAATCTGTCAATAGAAAGGCAAACTACTGATTATCTAGACCACATGACTGTATCTATTGTTTTAACCCCCAAATTAACAAGATTTCCAGCTTTTTAATGTACAACCAAAAATATATTATTAAAAGAAATTTTCAAAAGCTAATACCTGCTTCTCACTACTGATTGTACATTTTCTGGTATAAACTATAAAAACTCAGTAATGAACTTCACTTTTCCATTTTTTTACAAGTAGGGAGTTGCTGTACTAGGATTCTCACCTGGTTTCACCCCATACCCTGGTTTTGTGATTGAACTTTAAAAACGAACCTTTAAAATATAATTAAAATATTCACCTCATATTTGATTTTAAGCAGGAAATGTTTTAAGTCTGATTTATTTGTCAGTTTCATCTTAAACTCATTAGAGGGGATTAATATTTCATTTACTATTGATTGTGTCATTCTGCAATACACTTTAGCTGGCTCCATCAAGATATACCATCTTTCTGATAAATATTCACTTATTATTTGATCTTTCTCCAGGGGATAAATCTTCCTGGTGATAAGCTGAACTGCATAGCCACAATATTCTAAAAGGTACCAAATCAGTTTTAACAGTGTCTCTTCACAGGTTTTTGAATGCCACCATTTACATCTACTTCTGTCTGAAGTAATTGCTTGCTATTTAACAATCCCTTGAGCCCAGAAATGAAAATATTGGCTTGCTGCTAAGAACTGACAGCTTTTCAAGCCTCTTCAAGAGATGCATGTTTTTTCTTTATTTCCTTTAAATCTTTTCTCATGTGACATAATTTTCAGTGTTTTATAGTATGCTGTGTTCCAACTATATTTTTTCCCTCTGGCTTTATTTTTTGAACTGGCTTTCAAATTCATGCCTAAACATTCTCAATGAAAGACTGGTCATGATAAGATAATTTCTTTTACAATAAAAGTTTTCAGGAAACAAAAGGTGCTGAGAGCTCTTCATATTATATTTCCTATCCTTTTATTAAAATAGCTATTAATAATTTACATACACTTAACCAACCAATCAGACTACAGGCCTCATTCCTGTAAGTTTGATATACACACATATTTAAAGGTGTCCTTCACTAAAGGACTTTCAAAAATATTAGTGACCATAGTGCAGTGCAGATTTTCCTGTAGCTTGTGATTTACTAAAAAAATAATTTATATATTTTCCTGTGTTTTGTTTTCCCTGGTGAATGCCCAAAATTAGGGTTTGTTTTTAACCATGTAATATTTATGTACATTTTACTTCAGATTAATATCTTTGCTTCCTCATCCTTTTTTCCTCTACATTTTTTACTTTTCTTAAAACTTAAAAGAAGTTTAAAAAGTTATAACTGAAAAAAGTACCAAAGACACCTTAGAATAATCTTTATTTTACTGTATCTGTAGAGGGAAAAGCAACTAAAAAAGAAAGCAATGATCAAATATGTGATTCATTAAAAAATATTCCATCTTAGTCTCTGAAAAAATGAAATAATTTTCCAGTTTTATTTATTTGTTTTTTTCTTTTAATTTTTTATTTAAATCCTTTTTTACCTTATTCTAAATATAAAGAGCATTTTCATTTTCTTTTTTAATTGCTACTCATCTATAATCACAATCCAATTATTGAACAATCACTACTTCATTTAGATTCATGATATATTATGGTGAAATATTATGAGTGAAATACTACCCCTATAGGTGTTTGGCATTGACTTCAGTGGAATAAATTTTCATCCTGTGGCAGAACAACCAGTAGCTTTATAATCTGGCAACTTTGACAGATAGCGTGAGTAAGAGAGCAAAATGTCTTTTAAAAAACTATTTTCTGGAAAGTGGAAGATGAAGAAGCTGCCTTAGTGTTGAACCCAGCTCTGAACTACAAAGTAGAAGTTGTGTAAGCCATATATCAAAAAGTATCTTTTTTTCTGGATGACAACATTTGAGTGGATGGCAGTTTGCTATAGAGGCAGTTTACACCTGGCACTTGTTGAAGTTATTGGGATCCTGAAAATTCACAGGTAGAAGTCCCAAAAGTTATTGTAGCTCCTACAAAATCAAGCCCTCAAGTTTCAGTCCTGATGGAGATCCACAAAAAAGTCTTCCTCACTCACAATGAGTTCTTTCTGAGTTAGGAACAAAGGTTTCTGAAATACTGAATAATATGTTAGTGTACTTGGCACCTTCATTGTCAACCCTACTCTCTCAAGAGATTTAGAAGAAATCCAGGAATTCTGTAAAACAAGAATAATTGATGGGTTTACTTTTTTTGTTTTTAAATTTAAAAGTAATTTCAAACTTCAAAATAACTTTGGGGGGTGAAGCTCTTGATTGAACTATTTTTGGTCAAACCAGACTTATTATGGATGCTAGGCATTATCTTTTAAAGTGAATGTAGAAATTCAACTTTGAAAAATTACCATTGTAAGGTCAAAGTATACATATTTTATTTTCCTTTTCACCTCCAGGCTTATGCTGGAATTATTCTGATTTTATGTTTATGGTGCGCCTTAACATTTCCCTTATTACATAAGAGGTAAAATCTGTCCTTCTTCCTAGATACTAGGTAAACTATTTCATGGGTCTTCCATTAACTTTGACATGTTCATTATCAATAGATGTACAGAGGGAACGGAAGAGATGTGTTAGTGTTATAACAAATAGAAAAGGCTTAGTATCTCCAGGATTCCTATACCCTTATTTTTTTTCATTTTATTTCCTGGAAACTTCAAAGCCCAGAACTACAATTCAAACTGTAATCACATTTATGTATTTAATACCTTGCTATGTACAATCGTCACATCACTCTGAAGTCCAATATCTAATCAAATACTCAGGAAATATAATGTTATGTTCCCTCTCTTATCTTCTTCCTTAAGAAGAATTCAGAGATATGAGAAACATTTGGCTGAAATCATCTTATTCAGTGCACATCCTAAGTTCAGCAGCACAGAAAGAACACATCATTCTGGTGATCTCTCGGTTGCTCTCTCTACCTGGGTGGCATCAAATCCACTCCAAAGCCTGATGTTGGTCCTATTCTTCAAAGTCTTAAAAGGACTGGGCCATGACTCCTTCATACCTGATGCTGCTTACTCTGACCCAATGTGGAAGCTGTAGTCTTCTAGTAACAAACAGACAGAGGGGAAGGTTAGGATCCTGGCAACTGCCTTTGTCTGCTTTCCAGACAGAGAATTTCTTTCCACCAAAAATTACAATAAGTTCTGGACCCTAGCACCTTATGAGTGAAAGTGAAGACCCATCTCTTTTAATTTGCATTCATGCAGTCACCTCTGAGTGACCCAACAATATTCCCTTGGAGATTAAGACAAGGGAAAAACCTGATACATGGAGATGGTGTAAGCAGAGGAGTGGATAGTTTCAGCCCTCTGACTGCTTTGTTTTATAAAATTCTGTTCTGATGGGTTTAAAATAAATGCAGATATTAGATAAAAAAACTTAGACTGCTTATGCTTTCATTTAATTTTCATATCAAACATATTTCTGCAGCAAAACACATTCCACGGGGAAATTAGTTCATGAAGAAGAAAAGCATGCTGTGGCCATTAGCTGTTTCCCGATTCTGTCCTTTCATTCCCTCTCAATCCATCATTCCCTCCAGATCCACAGTGTTTCTTTGCCTGACTTAGTTCCATTCTTTATCACAGAAGATCTACAGGTTTCTGCTTCTTCTCCTCTATTCCATGTATCTTGCTGTACTCAGACAAATTTTATAAAATATACTAATTTAAGCAAAAGTGAAAACAACTTCCTACACATATCCTACTTACAGTAGGATAAGATCTCATTATATTTACCTTGCTTTCTGTGTTGTTTCATGTAATTTTATCCCTGTAAATATGGTTTAAACATGTCAATGTTTCTGCAGCCTGTAAATTTCTGTAGTCCTCAGGAAAATCTTCAACTCCTAATGTCTTTCCACAACAGAATGAATCACAAATAATACAGAGTTTCATCTGCTTTCATTTGCCCTTAATCAGTTTCAGTAATTTTATTAGCATGTCAAGAGTTAGAGAAATTTCCAAATTCAATATATCAACCATGTGTGAATGTAACATGGACCCTTGCAGGGAGGAGCAGAGGCAGGTGCTGTGTCTCTCTCGCATGTGTATCAAGTCCTCTCATTATAACACTCAAGCAAGTTTTTTTTCAAACCCTATGACTGTTTGGTAATTCACAGAAAATAAATTACTTCTTCTTTAGTAGGAATAGCAATTTAAGCAGACAGCACATTGCCTTAGTTTTCAGCTGCTTTCACTGTTTTTTTTAATGACATAATCTGTCATCAAAACTATATTTACTTTTGTTATATCATCAGTTGCCAGGTTTGCTTTATACTCTTTTGCATGTGAGAAGGACTGGGGGTACCTACCTCGTCTTAATTAACTCCACCTGGCTTGAGACTCTCCTTTTCAACAATCTGCATCAATGCCATTATACAGGCACAGCAGGAGAAACCCACAAATCTAGTGAAATTAAATCACTCACCATAGAAACATCTTGAACAATAGCATGAGAACATGGAGCCAACCAATCATGTACAGGCACATAGAAAAAGGAAAAAAAAAGTTGCAACAAAGATAAGTGTATGGCAGCAGCGGCAGCAGCAACTAATACACAAAAGGAAAAAGATATAAGGAATTTATTCTCTAGCAAATAATTTCATAATTATTCCCACCCTTGTATCTCTTACCTCTCAAATAGTTGCAAAAAATCACCTCTATTTTTTGAAGAGAAAAAATACTGAAGTGACTCACCTTTATAAATGTTATATACTTAGAGAATGATCCAGGCATATGTCAAGCACCACTAAAGGGCTACACCATCCATAAGAGGGTTCAGTGTGTCCAGGTCAGGTCTCTACTCTTGTTGTAACTGGAACCAATGCCAAATTTTGTATTGTATTCAGTGGTTCAAGAGTGAAGAAGAGCAAACACAGATGATATTTTTCTTGTTTCACAAAGAGCGGAAGAAGTCTTATCCTTTTAAGAGGTGAATGCTACAGTGAGCTGCAAAACCAATATATTTATGGAAAAAAATATGTATAAGAATGTGCATAAGAATGTGTATTGTATTATTTCTAGAAAAGCTTATCATAAATCTAACTGCAGAATTATAGGAGAACAAAATACATTTTCAAAACAAATGAACAAACCTTAGGGTTTGGGTTTTTTTAAATAACTGTACAAACTTTCAAGTTCCAAACTTGAAGCTACAGTAAAGCATCTGTACATCTAACATCTATAGACAGAAAAAAAGAATTAAAAAAAAAAAAAAAGGCTTTGGCCCGTAAGACACATTAAAAGTCGGATTCTGCCAGGCTTTCTCACAATAACCAGCACACTACTGTTCCGGTAATCCTATTGATCTCACTAGGATAACTTCAGAGTAAGAAACTGGTCAATACAAGTAGGCTGTCAGAATTTGCCTCTAAATTATTATCTCTCTTACATTCAATTTCTGTAGGTTTGTAGTCCCTTGTGAACACTTTGAAGTAATAATTTGTAAAATTCTGCTTTGCTAATTTCTCAAATCAACAAATACTGTGAACAGTAATTTACAGAATGTATTTCTAAATGAAAAATTAAATTCTTTTTGAAAGTATCCACTAATATGAAAAATGTTAGTTTATCTCCTTGTACTGTTCATGCCAGCAGAATGTTGAAAAGGAAAATGATAAGATAGATGTTTTTAACAAGATCTGCACAAGTAATTTATAAGTAATAATTTCTTCAAATCTGTTTTAGTATTCTCATGTTATGTTATACATCCTGATATTTTCCAAAAATAGTCTTGATTTTGAAGTGACATTTTATCCCTTGAGGTGAAATTATAAATTTCTGTCATGAATACTCACAGCTATAAATATACAATTGGCCAAATGATCATATCTGTACCTTAGATATTGATGGACAGTGCATGTTTGGGCCAATACATTTTGACTTTTCCATGTTTATTGAAAAGCAGACACAGTAAGTGAGTAAGTAGCTGAAGCAAAGTCTACTTAAAAAAAAAAAAGAAATATCTCAGCCAAAATTCTAGCTAGAGCTCTCAGAATAAGAGCTCTACAGCATTACACATGGAAAATTAATATATCCCTAGACTGAACATATACATGGATGTCAGTAGCTAATACGCCTGTAATGAAGGTAAGTTCTTTTTCAACAATATGTATATTAAATCTGTTTTTAATATCTGTTATGATTTGTCTTTGTGTATTGCCTAAGGCCTAAGGCCTCTTCTACATAATTTCTTTCACATTGATGTTCTTTTGTTAATGTCAAATCTTTTAAGAAAACACTGAAATACATGTAATGTACCTGCACGAATAAATTGAATATTTAATGGTTCAATGCCCTGACTTTTCAGATTACAATACAGGACAATGAGCACACTTTATTAAACATGGAGTCTAGTGGGTGTGTATATTTTGAGTGAAGTACTTAAGCAAGGGAGAGGCAAAGTCAAGTCAGAACAAATATTCCAGTTCCAGAAGACCTGTTACTGGAATCAAACTACAGGCTTGGGCTATCATAACTTAGTTCTCGAAAAAGTCATGCTGTGCAGGAATATATCATGAACTTGGATAAACGAGTTACTAAAAACCAAGTGTTAAACAGTGAAGTGTCAATGAGGCAAAGTGGGTTTCCCAGATGCGCACACATGCAGCTGCACATCAGATTACATACACTATCTCACCCCTGGAGTCTTACAATACATTGCAGCAACTCATATGTGCATTAAAGCCAAACCTAGCCAGTAAATTAGTTACCAAGAATCACTCGTGCTACAGGATCCCTATATCTATTCCCCTTTGATTTTCTCCCAGTAACTTCTGACCATGTTATAAACTCTACCTCTTAGCGTTTGTTATTTCTGAACGTACCAAATCTGCCTTCAGAAGCAGCTTATCAAGTCTTAGAACCCTCAAAAAAATTAAATATTACATTGATTTTTATGTAAACTTGTGTTAGACATTGTAATAGATTTGCTTGTGATATAGTTCCATAAAGAGAAGGTATTTGGCGTGGACACAGCCTGAGGGCGGGCTGTCCCACAGCAGAGCAGGGAATCGCGATAAAACAAGGCGAATTTTAGGAGTTTTGAGAGCCAGGAGAGTTGAACAGAGCTCGAGTTCCAGGGACAAAACAAGGCAAATTTCAGGGGTTTTGAGAGAAGGGAGAGCTGAGCAGAGAGCCGAGCTCCAGGGAGAGAGGAACAGGAGTGGAGCAGGGCTGTGAGGGGCGGTTCCCACGGGCAGAGTGTGGAGAAGGCGCTGAGGAGCCGTGAACTGGGGAGGGGAGCGAGGAGCTGAGGTGCTGAGGTACGAACAACTGATTGCTGCAGAGA